>JAQQSZ010013972.1:0-11628 GCA_028646595.1 Phalanger gymnotis
GAATTGCATTTGTTTTACAAGCTAATGTGCCATGATTTCTTTGTACTTATCACATGAAATGACAGCCCCATTTAAAGGAAATCATTTAATACTTGGCTTGGGAGTTAATCTACTATTATGATTTCGGTTAGGCTGTCTTGTATTGTAATCCAAAAACTGGAAAAAGTTGGGTTTTAATTCTCAACATTGACAAACACAACTGCTTTGAGACAAATTCTTTGAAATAATATTAAATGGAAAGAACAAAAGAAAATGTAATGTGTAAGAAAAGAAACTGGAGGTTGCCCTGTATATTCATCAATGTCATTCAGAATTTAATGGGTAGCACCCAGGGGTAAGGAGTGGAGAGTATGAATTAGTTAGTTTCCAGTTTTGAATACATTTACATAGGTAATTAAAGGCTGTATTTCATTGTTTATATATATATATATGTATATATATATATATATATTTCTCAAGACAGTCTTGTCAGTTTTGCTCTATAGGCAAATATCCAACCAAATCCAAAACACATCAAAATGCCATCAAAAAGCTTATAATCTACTAAGGGAGTTTTACTGTTCAGTGATATCTGACCCTTTGTGACCCTATTTGAAGTTTTCTTGACAAAGATACTAGAGTGGTTTTCCATTTCCTTCTATGGTTCATTTTATAGATAAGGAAACTGAGGCAAACAGGGTTAAGGAACTTTCTTAGTGTCACATAGTTCATGTCAGAGACCAGTTTTGAACCCAGAAAAATGAGTTTTCTTGCCTCCAGGCCTAGCACTCTATCTACTCTTCCACCTACCTGGCCTACTGAGGGGCTATGACGTGTATACAAATGCATATATATATATCATATATCATATATATCATATCATATATATATGATTATTAAAGTGTGAGAAGAACATTAATGATCAGGGAAAGCATGTAAGAAAGTATATAAGTTGGCACGTTAGCTGGGATTTGGAAGAAGCTGTGGAGTGAAGTGAGAAAAGCAGTGAGAATTGATGGTGTCCCTGATTGGGAGACTAACTTTTACAATAGCATGGAGGTAGGAGAAAAGAACTATTTTGCAAATAAGCAAGTAGAATAGTTTTTGTTTGTTTGTTTGTTTTGCGGGGGGCAGGGGGTGTTGAACTGTAAATTCCATCCGTTGGAATAATCCTACCCAACCTAGAGAGATTGCAGCCTTACTGTGAAGGACTTTAAATTCTAAGCTGAGATGACCGATCACTGGTCTTCAAATTCAGGATAAAGCAGATGATTTGAATTCATGTAGTAGATGAATAAATGTTAGTCACAAGTGAGTGAGACTTCAATAGTCAGTGGGAGGAACGATCTCCCAAAGCAAAGACCCTAAGTAGTGAATCTTCTTGCCATTGCTCTAGAAGAGGAAGAACACATTAAGGATCGTAATTCAAACTTGAAGAGCCACTCCTGGGCTGGCAGGGCCTGGAATACTGTGCCTCTTTCTGATCTGTACCCTGTCATGTGATTTTGGCCAAGGTCAGTTCTGGGGAACTTGGCTTTTAATGAGAGGAGAGCTCTTTGTTCTCATACTCTTTGGTTTAATAAATTCTCATCCCACTTTCCCAGTTTACTTATGGTTCATGTCTAAAAAAGGAGAAGAGTAAGAAAGTACTCAATGTAAAATATGAATCGAGTATTTTTTCCAACATGACAAAAAGAAGGCAAAATTGGGAAACTCGCAAGAGTCCATTAACAGTGAATTAAATAGGACTCAACCATTTATTACTCCTGTGATCTGCTAGAAACAGCTAGATGATACAAGAAACAGAATATTGGACCTAGAGTTAGAAAGTCCTGAGTTCAAAATTGACCTCGGACACTTAGTGGTTGTATGACCTAGACAGAGATATTAACTTCTGTTTGCCTAAGTTTCTTCATCTATAAAATGGGAGTAATAATAGTACCCTAAGGTTGTTGTAAGCTTCAAAAAAGATAATATTTGTAAAGCACTTTGCAAACCTCAAAGCACTATATACATGCTAGCTATTAATTTCCTAAAAGGCTGATACTTAAATCTCATCAAACTACAGGGTAGTTTGGGAATTCCTAATTATGAATTTTACATTCCATTTTCATTCAACACTGTCCTACCCAACTCCTAATGCAAGTCAGCTGATGACAATGACCAGGTATAGGCCTATTCTCTTACAGTGGTCAACTAAACCAATGCAGAATCTTCTCTGATCCCCAACCTACTTTTCATTGGGCCCAGAACCTCTACACTTCTGGAATTCAAAGTTGTCTCCAGTCCTGGAAACATCCACCTCAAGGATCATGCTTGGTCACCTCTTCTGGCCACTGTATCACAATGTTTAACTTGGTGCTGTCTATTCTGGGAACAGGGTGATAATTTGCAAACTCATGGTTACAAGAACGGGTGATGCTTCTGGACAACAACCCCAACCTTTTGGCATCACTGTTTAGAATTACCAGAACTATTCCCTGGTTTGTAAAGCTTGCAAATCTTTTTTTTTTAATTTTTAGTTTACAACACTCAGTTCCACAAGTTTTTGAGTTCCAAATTTTCTCTCCCTCCTTCTTCTCCCCCGTCTCCCCCAAGACACCATGTAATCTGATATAGGTTCTACATATAACTTCAGAATAAACTTATTTTCACAAAAGTCAAGTTGTAAAGAAGAATTATAACCAATGGAATGAGCCACGAGAAAGAAGAAACAAAACCACAAAAGAAAAAAAAAAGAGAGAGAGAACAAATAGTTTACATTCAGGCTCCACAGTTCTTTCTCTGGATGTGGATAGCTTTTACTATCATGAGTCTTTTGAAGCTGTCTTAGAACCTTGCATTTGTGAGAAAAGTCAAGTCTATCAAAGTTAGTCATCACAGATAACCGTGTGTCTGTAATTGTATATAATGTTCTCCTGGTTCTGCTCCCCTCACTCACCATGAGATCATATAAGTCTTTCCAGGTTATTACGAAGTCTGTCTGCTCCTCATTTCTTATAACATGATAATATTCCATTACATTCATGTACCACAATTCGTTTAGCCATTCTCCAATTGATTGGCGTCTCCCTGATTTCCAATTCTTTGCCACCACAAAAAGAGGTGCTACAAATACTTTTCTACATACTGGTCCTTTTCCCACTTGTGTGATCTCTTTGGGATACAGCCCTAAAGGGGTATTACTGGGTCAAAGAGTATGCAAATTTTTATAGCCCTTTGGGTATAATTCCAAATTGCTCTCCAGAATGGCTGGCAATTCTTTTTTTTTCCCTGACACTTTTTAAGCAGACCAAGGCATTTATCAGAATGCCTTTTAGTAGCCAATGTCAATAGCGAAATACTAGACAAGTCAAGTTTGTTTTATTGTTAAAACTTAGAGTTCCATTGGCAAGGTGTTGTCATAAATGATCTAAATTATAAGAATAATATTTTCCATGGTATCTTTAAAGGTCATTAGGAGAATCTAGACCATAAATGCAGGTGTCTTGGCCAAATATCAACCTAAGTAATGATACTCTCTCTTCCTTGACTTCTATTCATCATTCCTTTTGCCTTTCTATTTAATGTTCTAGTGGTAGGTGTTGTTCCTAAAATGAAACTATCTTATACTACAGTCACTATGTTTCAGAGGTGAGTGGAATAATCTGATGTGATTGTCAGTACCATTGAACTTTAATGTTTTCCTGTGATTGTGTGCAAAATCCAATGAGCACCCCAATAATTATTAGTCAGTCCTACTCAATACCAATTCCAAACATTTAAGTCCATCTCAATCTACCTCAGAGCATAGATCTTCGACATGGCTAGCTCTAAGAAGCTATGAAGCTCATCTTAGTCAAGCACCTTAATTTTACAGATGAGAAAAGAATTAAACACAGAAAAGGCAAGTGAGTTGCTGTAGGTCACCAAGTTAATGGAAGATCTACTACTCTAACCTTGGTCTTTTGACTTTGGGGTCTATATTCTTTCTGCTATGTCATGAAAAAAAAATGCACCACCAGTTAACTTGGCCCAAGACCTATGCCCCATTGTTCTTCGATAATGGTTGTTTTCTATTTTGTGATTATTGCTGGGTTTCCATGCAGTTTAATTGGCCCATTGGCAAGGATGATTCATATCAAAAAGGATTGTTTTTAGCAGGAGAGTGGAAGGTTCATGTCTCTTGCAATTTCAACTGTTAGTCAAGTTTCCTATTAGTTCAACATAGAAATTTGTTGGCAAACAATGTCTTCTACCACCTCCACCTCCACCTTGGTGGTAGGTGGTATTGATTGATAAAACTCCCATACAAATGATTGAATGGATCAATTGGAAGGTTGAGTAAAGTACTTCTTTTGCCACCTCTGCATTCTCTTCACAACATTTTTAATTTTAAGATTTTTGGCAATTTTCATTCTACCTTTAACTCTTCTTCAACAGAGGAAAAATTATTACCTTCAGCCCATTTCTCAACTTGGTGGGTAACCAGGAATATTTTCATCTTGCTCCAAGTTTTTATGTATTAAAATCAAAAGAGGTCAACCATTAAAGCAACAGATTCCCCTCCTTCTCCCCATCCCTGCCAGCATTCAAGGGGAAAACAAAGTGAGGAGTCCACCTTCCACTAAAGATTTGGGAAATAGGAAAATAACTCTTTGCTGTACATACAGCTGTGAATTTTCAGGATTCTTTATGATTTTTGAAAGTAAAGAAATACATTCTTTTGCCCTCTTCTTACCTCTGTCTCTCCCCCTACCCCACCCCTCAAAAACGTGACCAAATATACCTAATAAACCTGTTTACTTCAGTGGGCTAGAGTTTCTAGAAGTAAAAAGTGAATTTGAAAATTTCCATTTTTTTGGTTAGAATTCTTTTTCTACTTGTATTACATAAGACAGGTTGTGGGTGGCCCAATACTTGTTTATTTTTAATTTTCTTGATATCTTTTATTTTTAAATCACCTTATTTCTGATTGTTGACCACCCCCTCATTTACCAAGCAGAGCAGTTCTTTTAACAAAAAATTTAAAAGAGGAAAAAAGTTCAGAAAAATAACATTTCTCCACATAATCATTGCCACCTCATAATTGTCAGGGCCCTGTTTTTTTTTTCTTCAGTTCAAAATTCGGTCTGTAACTTTTTACCATGTAACTATTACGTGTCATAATTCTGTTCCTTGAGCTGCTTAAAAGGTAAACAGATCAGCAATGTATTCACCAGTGGCATATGCATACACATTTATCTCTCTTGCATTGCAAGCCGGGATCTTAGAATTCTGAGCCCCAGTGCATCATTAGTATATTTCCGAAAGCCGACTTGGGTGGTTTGTTTAGAGTGCTTCAGCACTTTGTCACTCAACCCAAAGAAAAGTCATATGGGCAAGGGGAACTGAGCAGGCAGGAGAAGCTGCCCATGAGTAAGCCATATGATATGGTAGGACTTGCATCTTCCCATGCTAGCAAACTATATAGTTTGCCTGCCAGCAAGAAAGTTTACTAATAAATGATTTTTAAATAATACTGGCACATTTTTTTAAGACTTCACCTAATGATCACATGCCACTGTTTTGCCAGAAAAATTGGCATAAATCTTCAATGATCATGCAGTAGTAATTGCAAGCATTTATATAGCACTTAAATTGTAATGATTACATAAATATTATCTCATTTGATCTCACAAAAAACTTGGGAGGTAAGTGTTATTATCATCCCCATTTTATAGTTGAGGAAACTGAGGCAAACAGATTAAGTGGCTTGCCTGGGGTTAATGGCTCCCAAGGATTTGAAATCAGGACTACAGTCCCAGGCCCATTACTACCTACTGGCTTCTACACATTATCTGCGCCCCACAGTATATACAAGATTCTAAAGTTCCCACATTTCTGCAGTGAAGAAAAGGAAGTATGTTTTCTCCATTCCCCTGGACTGCCTAGTCATTAAAATTATACTGTATTCAATTGAAGGAGATTTTTAAATAGAATTTTATTACGAAATTATCAAACATCAATAAATATGAATGCTTCCATATGCAAAGCACAGAAACAAGAGAATTACTAGCTCGTTGTTTTTAAAGTATATATAAAATGTAATATTGTAGTATCATAAAAAGCCTCTTGTTTCTGTTCTCTTTTGAAATTAATTTTATATTCTTCATTCAGTGTTTAAAATATTAACATTTTTTCTTTTTTTCTCTTTCTCTTTTTGTTGGCATACTTGTTACTCCTTCCATTTCTCCCTCCTACAATATTACCCCTTCACAAAAAAAACCCTTTCTCATAACAAATATGTGCATGTAGGTGTCATATTTTCATGCTGGAAAGTTTATGTCACTGTGTTCCTAGAGTACATCCTGTCTATTCCAAGGCATGGAAAGAAAGCTTCATCATCAGTCTTTTAGAGTTGTGAATTGATTGAAGTTATTAATGTTTTGAAAATTATTGTCCTTTAAAATCTTGCAGTCGATAATATTAGTAGTTCTTCTGGTCCTGCTCTTTTCATTTTGTGTCAGTTCATACATGTCTTCTTAAGTTATTGGAATCTATCCCTTCTGCAGTTCCTTGCAGCTTAATAATATTCTCTTACCCTTTTATACTATGATTCATTTGTCCATTCCCCAAATACTGAAATCCAATTTATTCCCTATTCTTTGCTAAAACAACAATAACCCCCTCCCACAAAAAAAGTATTGTTATACACACTGTTTTTACATGAGGTCTTTTCTTTCTTTGATATTTTTGAAATATGTCTAGTAGTAGTATTGTTAGTTCACAGGGTATGCACAGTTTAGATCTATTGAGTATAATTCTGAATTGGTTTTGAGAATATTTGGAAATACCATTTTGAAACTCCATCAAGTACCTTTCCCCTCTCTCTCTCTCTCCCTCTCTCTCTCTGTCTGTGTCTCTGTCTCTGTCTCTCTATATCTCTGTCTCTGTCTCTCTCTCTCTCTGTCTCTCTCTCTCTTGCTCTCTCTCTCTCTCCCTCCCTTCCTCCCTCCCCCCTTCTCTTGTCTCATCACTGTTCCTTTTTCATGTTTAGAACTTTGCATAATCATTTGTAGAAGAGCTGGGATAATCTAGGATTTTTCATGTCATGACCTTAACTTGAAGTCAATTCGTTTCTCAGTTTGGCATTTAGTTGTCTTGTTTTGCTTTCTTTTTTCCATTTACATTGCTGTAGTTACAGTGATATTGCTTTCCTGTATATACTCCCACATTAATGCATACGTCTTTAAAGGTTTCTCTGAATTCTATCTATCCTTTCCAATTTTTCAGGAATACATACCTGTTGTTGTTTTTAGCCATTCCTCAAATGATGGTCAGCTACATCTTTTATGTTATTTGCTACCACAAAAAAAGAAATGCTAGGAATATTTTCATGGGCATTTCATTCTTTCTTTGGCCTAACAATGGGAACCTATTGTTAAACTAGATTCTTCCCAAAAATCTACCATTCTTTGTGTCAAGTGAAACTTCCTGATTTCTTACATTTCTTATTTCCTACATTTCTTAACATAATTTACAATCCTATTAGGAACATCTGTAACTACTTTACACATAAGAATTAATGTTGGTTAGTATAAAGTACTCGACTCATAGTCAATTCAAATCGTTAGTTGTTTAGTTATAACTCTTTGGGATCGTGGGCAACTAATATCCAATTTTTGAGCCTCAATTTCTTCACTAGTTAAGGAAGAAACATATTGCTACCTGTACTAATTTACACCTCAAGTGTGGAGTGAGAAACAAATGAGATAATGCATTAAAAGCCCATGCTAACCATAAAGTGGAAACTAAGTGTGAGATATTACAAAGTTATTTTTTGTTAATCTTTAGAACAGTTGATAGAAACATGTTCTTCCTTCCCAAAACTCAAAAATGGAGAAATTCTATCATAGTAGATTTATACTCTGTTTAAAGCAAGCATGATATGCACAGTTGTAACAAGAAATTTTAGTATCTTGAATAAATACACGTGTGTGTTGCAGAGGACAATTTTGTTCAATCATAATGGACGAAGCAATAGCTCATTCCCTTGAGAGCCCCTAGGCAAATAGAATGGCCATCGGGTCCTGCCTCTCAAGCTTAGGAAGAGGCTGAGGTATAGTAGGTAGGGGACAAATGAATGTGAGATGGCAAGTTTCAGGAGAGAGGCAGGGTCCTCAGGAGAGGCTAGAAGAGCGATACAGGGTATGATAGCCTGAACGCTATCACAGGGAGGAAGCTACAAATGTTGGTGCCTTGGGACAAAACCCAAGTCACCCTGCCCTACTTATCATTGATGGCTACACACACACACACACACACACACGGATGGATGGGTTGTATATTTGCATATAAAATACAGATGCACATATGTACATGCATCTATTTATATATATATACATAGCATATAGAATAAATACATATATGATTTTTTAAAAGCTAGGTAGGGCAATTATGATTTCCATTTTATGGAACAGTAGCAGGTAATAAATATAAAGGAGGAATATAATGTAAGAACACCAGCAGCAGCAACAACAAAAACAGTAACTATAATTTTTGACTAAAGGGTCCTGAGTTTTGCAACCTGTATCACCTTAGACAAAATTAATCTGGTACTCAATTTTCTCTTTCATAAAATTGGAAGCTGAGGCTGATGGTTTTAAAATATAAGATCCCTTCTGGAACTAAATGTCATGCAAATTTAAATAACGAGTCCAAAATTACATGAATTGTCATTAGAGAGCTTTTAACCCAGGTCTTGATTTCTAGCCTAGTGTTCTGTTCCCTACACTGTATTGCTTCTAGTGAAATATATATTAGATCATCATTATCCATTTTACCAACTGATTTACCATAGGATACTTTAAAACAAGGCAGCTAGATAGTGCAGTGGATAGAGTGCTTGTCCTAGAATCAAGACAATTCACCTTCTTGATTTCAAATCTGGCCTCAGAACTTACTAGCTGTGTGACCCTGGGCAAGTCACTTAATCCTGTTTCCTCATCCATAAAAAGAGTTAGAAAAGGAAATTGCAAAGCACTCCAGTGTTTTTGACAAGAAAAATATAAATGAGGTCACAAAGAGTTGGACACAACTGAAAAACAAGTAAAAACAACATGTTTAAATATACAGCTAACCCACAGCATTTAAAATGATTTAGTATGCTAGAAATGTGAATTATACTCAGGAAGGTGTACTTTACTCCACAAGAAGTATAATTGCATTTAATCTGGAAAAAAGTGCTAACAGTTCCCTAGTGCCTTATTTCAGTGACATTCTTAACCCCATAAGGAAAGGTGAGTGTGGATAGAATATAAACTCTCCAGTGGCTAGGACTGTTTTTCATTTTATCCTGATACTCACAGGATATACAATAATTCTTGCAAGTTGGCTGCTTACTAAATTTATGCTTATTTAATTGAAAAAAAATGTATCTTGAAAAACCTACTATTGAAAATTTCATTAGATGATCATGGCATGTCATAGAGGATTCTAACTTTCCCACTCCAGGCAGTGCTGTTATTATTCTAGCTTTACAAATGAGTAAACTAAGGTTGCAAGAGTTTTGATGATTTTGTCCAAAGTCATCTGACTTATAAGTGCCCAAGGCAGCATTCGAACTTAGATCTTCCTGACTTGAAGAACAGCCCTTTATATATTATGTCACTTAACTATTCAGAGCCCTGACTGAGGGCTCTGAAAGTTTGCAACAGGTGAGGCAGAACCCATAACAAACAAACAGTTTCTAAACCCAGTAGGACCTCTGAGCTGAAGTTTGCATAGGACCCTGAGACTGAACAGTCTTTTAGGGCTTGAAACCTTCAGATGTTCTAAGCTGGAATGTACTAGAGGAGTCAGAGGGTTGTGTTGGTCTTGCTAACAGGATTTCACTGAACACAGTGGGATGATAGCTCTCTTCTCTTGGAACAGAAATATGAGACAGTTTGCCCCTATAATACACTGCAAAAGGATACAGGATTGGGGACAGGGGATGACTTGGATAACTTGGTACTGTGACAGGAGAAAAGGCCAGATCTGGGTCACAGTTCTGGGTGGTGAGGAGGAGCAGTGGAAAAACAGAGCTTATAGTCTCAGTGGAGCAGGGACCCTCCTCAGAATTCCAAGGCAGAAAAGAGTGCTTGCAGTTGATCACAAGCCAGAGCACAGGTCAGCAGAGTAGTAAACACATCTCTCCTTAGATCATACAACCTTGCAAGAACTGAAAACTTACAGGTTCCTATAAATATCTCTGAAAACAGCTGCACAAAACCCCTGAAGCTTAGGGCAGTGAGCCCTCCACCCTGGAAGCAGAGCCAACCTTTAACAAAGAATTAAAACTCAAGAAACAGGCTGAGAAAATGAGCAGACAACAGAAAAAAATACTGACCATTGAAAGTTACTCTGGTGACAAGGAAGATCAAAACACACACACAGAGGAAAAGAGAAAAGTCAAAATTTCTACATTCAAATATTTCAAGAAAAATATGAGTGGTCAACAGTATCTGTAAGTACTAACTTTGATAGACTTGGCTCCTCTCATCAATGCAAGGTTCAAAGACACCTCCAAAAAACTCATGATGGAAAAAGCTACGCACATCCAAAGATAGAATTATGGAGTCTGAATGCAGATTGAGGCAAACTATTTGCTCTCTTTTTTTCCTTCTTTTTTGGTTTCATTTCTTCTCTCTCATGATTCATTCCATTGGTTAAAATTCTTCTTTACAATTGGACCATTATGTAAATAAGTTCAATATGGAGAAATATATAGAACCTACATTGGATTATATGCCATTTCAGGGGCAGGGGGGAAGAGAGGGAGGTAGAGAAAATTGGAAACTCAACAACTTGTGGAAATGAGTGTTGTAAACTAAAAATTAAAAAAAAAACATATTTAAAAAATAAAAATATATGAATGGTCTCACGATATGGAACAACTCAAAAAGGATTTTGAAAATCAAGTAAAAGAGGTGCAGGAAAAATTTGGAAGAGAAATTAGAGTGATATAAGAAAATCATGAAAAACAAGGAGAGCTTGATAAGGCAACCCCCCAAAAAAGACTGAAGAGAATAACACCTTAAAAACAGACTAGACCAAATGGTAAAAGAGGCTTTAAAAGCCAATGAGCAGAAGAATATCTTAAAAAGCAGAATTGCCCAAAAGGAAAAGGAGGTTAAAATCTCACTGAAGGGAAAAAAAACCCTAAAAAGGAAAATAGGCCAAATGGAAAAGGAAGTACAAAAGTTCACTAAAGAAAATGATTCCCTAAAAATCAGAATGGAGCAAAAAGAAGCTAATGAATTTATGAGAAATCAAGAAACAATAAAACAAAAGCAAAATAATTTTTAAAAGGAGAAAAAGTAAAATTTCTCACTGGAAAAAAATAATTGACCTGGAAAATTGATCCAGGAGAGAAAATGTGAGAATTATTGGACTAGCTCAGTAGCCAAGATGGCCACGTAGAAACAGCAACTTACCACAGCTCTCTCACAAGTTCTGTCAGATAGCTATAAAAAGTGAATCTGAGGAGATTTGAGAGAATTAGAAGAGACAGAAGTGGGGCTTCAGTAGCCAAACAGTGGGAATTCCTGACTCCCAGAAGGGTGGAGCCAGCAAGGGTCAATGCCAGCAACCCAGACTTGCCTTTGCACAGGCAGGGGAAGTAACAGACACCAGCACACAATGGCT
>JAQQSZ010013973.1:0-11628 GCA_028646595.1 Phalanger gymnotis
AAAAAAAAAATACAACCAGAAGACAACAAAGTCTAAGAAACTACATCCCAAGTCTCCAAGAAAAAGTATGGATTGGTATCAGGCCATGAAAGAGCTCAAAAAGGATTTGGAAAATCAAGAAAAAGAAGTAGAGGAAAAATTGGGAAAAGAAATGAGAGTGATGCAAGAAAATACCTGAAAAACCAGTCAACAGAGTGCTGAAGGAGACCCAAAACATACTGAAGAAAAAAAGACCTTAAAAATAAACTAAACCAAATGACAAAAGAGATCCAAAATGTCAATGAGGAGATAAATGCCTTAAAAAGCACGGTTTGCCAAATGGAAAAGGAGATCCAAAAGGCCACTGACGAAAATAATTGCTTAAAAATTTGAATGGAGCAAATGGAAGCTACTGACTTTATGAGAAATCAAGAAATTGTAAAATAAAACATGAAGAATGAAAAAATAGAAGACAATTTGAAATATCTCATTGTAAAAACAATTGACCCGGAAAATAGGTGCAGGAGAGGTAATCTAAAAATTATTGTACTATCTGAAAGCGATGATCAAAAAAAGGGCCTAGAATCATCTTTCAAGAAATAATTAAAGAAAACTGCCCTAATATTCTAGAACCCAAGTATAAAATAGAAATTGAAAGAATCCACCTATCCCAAAAATAAAACTCCTGGGAATATTGTAGCCAGATTCCAGAGTTCCCAGGTCAAGGAGAAAATACTTCCAGCAGCCAGAAAGAAACAATTTGAGTATTTTGGAAACCTAATCAAAATCATGCAATATCTAGCATCTTCTACATTGAGAGATAAAAGGGCTTGGGTTATGATATTCTAGAGGTTAAAGGAGCTAGGATTAACACCAAGATTCAGCTACCCAGAAAAACTGAGTATAATACTTAAGAGGAAAAAATGGATATTCAATGAAACAGAGGATTTTCAAGCATTCCAGGTGAAAAGACCAGAGTTGGTTTGCAAATATAAGAATCAAGAGAACCATGAAAAAGTAAACAGGAAAGAGAAATCATAAGGTTCTTATTAAAGTTGAACTCTTTACATTCCTACATGGAAAGATGATATTTGTAACTCATGAGACCTTTCTCAGTATTAGGGTAGTTCAAGGGAATATATGTATATGTATATATGTATGTGTATGTGTATGTGTATGTGTATGTGTATGTGTATGTGTATATGCATATGTATATGTATACATATATGTGCATGTATGTGTGTATGTGTGTAAGCTTGTGTGTGTGTATGTGTATGTATACATATATATATGTATATATATATATATAATATGTGTATACATATGTATATATGTAGTGGTAATCAGGGCAGGGCTTTTCGCTGTTCTTCCCTTAAGTGCCTTTAATGATTCTGGCCTTTGTTTGAATGGGGCTGGCAAAGTGGGATCTTGTGTTGGAAAGTTTCTCAGTATTAAGACAATTGGGAGTCACTGACTGGAAACCCTGTATGTGGTGGTACTAGGGATTAGCTAACTTTCCCACATCCTAAATGAGACTTTTCACTGTTCTTTGTCTGAGTGCTTCTAAAACTGACGTAATCAAGTGCCCTGAGACAGGTACATAATATCTGAGGTTGGTGTTTGACTTTTGGGGGTACACTCACTGAAAGAATGTGGGTGACAAGACTCTGGGAAAGCTGTTGAACCTACGACTGCCCCACCCCGGCTTTGTAACCCAGCCACATAGATATTGGTGCTTCTCTGGTAACTATGAATTATGATTTGAATCAGACAAGGTCTGTCTGTTGATGTTTGTAATTTCTGTTTGTATTTTCCTTGAAGTGGAGGGGATTGATCTTTTCCCCCTGAACTAAATGAATGATATATGTATGTTTGATTAAGCTGAGATTATTAACCCCTTAAAATTGCTTTCCTTAGAAAAGCAGATCAAACAACTTGTGTTAGCAGCCCATCTGTATGCTGATGTTATTGGCCTTACACAGCCACAGTAGCTGCTCATCACATTGTTGCTACAATGTACATGGGTATGTATGCATATATGCATGTGTATATGTATTTATATATGTGTATACATACATGCATGTGAAGGAGAAATGGAGAGATAGAATGGAGTAAATTATCTCACATAAAAGAGGCAAGAAAAAAGCTATTATAATGGAAGCGAAGAGGGAGGAGGTGGAAGGGAATGAGTGAACCTTACTCTCATTGGATTTAGCTTAAGGAGGGAATAACATACACACTCAGTTGAGTATCTTACACTACAGGAAAGTAGGGGGAAAGGGATAAGAGGTGGAGATGATAGAAGAGAGGGCATATTGAGGGAGGGGGTAGTCAGAAGTAAACAGTTTTGTAAATGGATGAGGTCAAAGGAGAAAATAGAATGAATGGGGGGGAGGGATAAGATTGACAGAAATAGTGTTAGTCTTTCAAAACATGACTATTATGGAAGTATTTTGCATAACAACGCATGTGTAACCTATATTGAATTGCTTACCTTCTCAGTGATGGTGGGTGGGGAGGGAAGAAGGGAGAGAATTTGGAACTCAAAGTTTTTAAAACAAATGATAAAATTGCTTTTTTATATGCAACTGGGAAATAAAATATAGAGGCAATGGAGTATAGATATCTATCTTGCCTTACAAAAATGTGAGGGGGAAGGGATTAAGGGGAGAGTGGGGTGATAGAAGAGAGAGCAGATTGGAGAAATAGGTAATCACAATACATGCCATTTTGGCATGGGCAGAGGGGAGAGATGGGGAGAAAATTTGTAACTCAAAATCTTATGGAAATGAATGTTGAAAACTAAAAATAAATAAATCGATAATAATAAAAAAGAAATTATTAATGCAAACTGCACTGATATTCTAGAAGCAGAGGGTAAAATAGAAATCAAAGGAATCCACCTATCAACTCCTGAAAGAGACCCTGAAATGAAAACTCTCAGGAACATTACAGCCAAGTTGTAAACTTTACAGATTAATGAGAAAATACTACAAATAACCAAAAAGGAACAATTCAAATATCATGGAGTCATAGTCATGATAACACAAGATTTAGCATTTTCTGCATTAAAGGCTTAGAGGGCTAGAAATATGACATTCCAGAGAGCAAAAGAGTTAGGATTAAAAGCAAGAATCATCTATCCAACAAAAGTAAGTATAATCCTTCAGGGGAAAAAATGGATTTTCAGTGAAATATAGGACTTTAAGGCATTCCTGATTAAAAGCCCAGTGATGAACAGAAAATCTGACTTGCAAATACAAGATGCAATAGAAGTATAAAAAGATAAACAGGAAGGAGAAAATCATAAGGGATTCATTAATGTTAAACAGTTTTCTATTCCTACATGGCAAAAATAATATTTATAACTCCTGAAATTTTTTTCTCATTATTAGAGCAGTTAGGTGAATACATATGTAATGGCAAGCAAGGTGGAACCTTTTGCTATTTTTTGTTTTGGAGTACTTCTCATCACTAAAACAATCAAATGCCTTTGAGTCTTGCCTTTGTTTTGATAAAGAGTCTTTGATTGAATCTGGAGTCTTTGATGACCTGCTTAAGTCATGGGAAAGCCTAGGTCACATGGCTTTGAATCACATAGCTGTGACACCCTCTGACCCTAAAGGTGTGTGTGCATATATATATATACACATACATACATATACATACATACATACATATATATGTATATATGTGTGTATATATGTGTATATATATATATATACACATATATACTCTGAGGTTAGCATTCTGCTTGGGGATCACTCATTGGAAGAGTGTTTGTGTGATTTGGCCAGACGAGACTCTGGTTAGCCATTAAGGAGCCCCCTGGCTTTGAAAACCCAGATGTTGGTGCCTCTCTCTCTGGTAACTATGTATGTATTGCTATGGACATACAGAAGCCCTCTCTGGTGATATGTGTTATTTGCTGTGTTTATATAATTTCTGATTGTAATTTTTGTTTGTGTTTTCTCTGAAGTTCAGGGTGCTAACTCTCCCCGCTGTACTATGTGAATGATATATGTATGTTTAAGTGAAGTGAGATTGTAAACCCTTTAAAGTTACTTTCCTTAGAAAAGCAGATCAAAGAACATGTGCTAGCAGCCCTCCTGCATGATGGTGTTATTGGACTTACACCTCCACAGCAGCTGTAAGCAGCATTGTTGTTACAATGTAGAGAAGAAGCAGAATTGTGAGTTGAACATGATGGTATGACTATTTAAAAAAGAAATGATTAAGGGATGAGAAAGAAGAATGCACTGGGAGAAACAAAAAGGGAGAAGTAGAATGTGATAAATAATCTGACATAAAAGAGGCCTGAAAGAGATTTTACAGTGAATGGAAAAATGGAAGAAGTGGTAAGGGAAGCACATGAACCTTGCTCTCATTGGAACGGCTCAAAGAGGTAATAATGTACTCACTCATCTGGGTGCAGAAATCTATCTTTCCTAGTGGTGGGTTTAACTGAAATAAGGAAGAACTGTTTGGGGGAGGTAAAATTCAGAAGCAATACACTTTTGAGAATGAACTGGGCAAAAGAAGAGAAAGAGTAGGCTAACCAGGGGAGAAATAGGATGGAGGGAAATACATAGTTGGTAATGATTGTTGTGAAAAAAAATATTTACAGTGAGTTTCTCCGATAAAGACTTTATTTCTCAAATATAGAAAACTGTCAAATTTATAGAAATAAGAGCCATTCTGCAGTGGATAAATGGTCAAAGGATAGCAACAGGCAGTTTTCAGACAAAATAATCAATGATATTTATAGTCATATAAAATACTCTAAGTCACTATTTTTGAGAGAAATGAAAATCAAAACAACTCTGAGCTACTATGTCACATCTGTCAGATTAACGAATATGACAGAAAAGGAAAATGACGAATGTTGAAGAAGATGTAGGAAATTTTTTTAAAAAAAGCATCAATGTACTATTGGTGAAATTGTATACTGATTCAACCATTCTAGAGAGCAATTTGGAGGCATGTACAAAGAGCTATAAAATTGTGCATACCTTTTAAACAACCAAAAACCCTACTAGAACTATACCCCAAAGAAATTTTTTAAAAAAGAAAAGACCTATGTGTACAAAAAATATTCATAGCAGCTTTTTAGTGGTGGTAAAGAAATGGAAATTGAAGGCATGTCCATCAATTGGGGAATGCCTGAACAAGCTGTTGTATGATTGTGAAGGAATGCTATTGTATTTTAAGAAGTGATGAACACAATGCTTTCAGAAAAAAAAATCATGGAAAGACTTATGTGGACTGATGCAAAATGAAATGAACAGAAACAGGAAAACATGCACAGTAACAGCAATATTGTATGATGATCTACTATGAATAACTTAGCTATTTTCAGAAATACAATGATCCAAGGCAATTTTGTAGGACTTTTGATTAAAGGCTCCTTTTTATCTCCAGAGAAAGATCTGGTAGAGTCTGAATGCAGATCAAAGATACTGTTTCTTAATTTTTTTGTCTGTATTTTCTTTCACAGAATGACTTACAAGGAAATGTATTTTGCATGACTATACTTGTAAAACCTATGCTTGCCTTCTCAATGAAAGGTTGTGAGTAGGCAGAGAGAAAATTTGGAACTCAAAATTTAAAAAAAAACAATAATATGAAAATGTTTTTACATATAATTCAGAAAAAATAAAGTGTTAAGGAAAAAAAGAAAGAATTGTTTATTAAGGTCATAAATAACACCCCTTCAAAAATCTGTGTCATATTCTCCAAGAATAATATTCAGAATCCAGGAATAAGCAAACATTATAAGTAAGTGCATAAGGCTTTCCATGTGTTTTTTTCTGAGAGTATCCTGTTCATCATTTCTTAAAATACCATAGTATTCCATCACAGTAAGTGAGCATTATTAAATGACACATCGCAAAGGGAAATTCACGGTTCCTGAAAGTGCTTTTGATGAAGTCCTCAACATAATCCTCTTATGTACTGTCTAACTCTTTTGCTGGGATATTTGTAGAGACTTGAATTTTGTAGAACCAAGAGTCTTTGGTTCCTAATGCAGACAATGAGCTCCAATGAGAAGATGGGCAGTCCAAAATTCTCTTGACTTATCAAAATTCACAAGATACTTTTCTGATCAGAGCATGTGTGTGAGGGAGGAGAAGAAGACTCAAACCAAGGTCAAAATAAGTGCTCTACTCCCTCCCATTCCATTGCTTCTCAAAGATTTAGCCAGAACACTCAATCCTTTCCATTTGCTTGAATGTTTTAGGTTTCGAATTAGCTCTCTAGTTTAATTGAGGCACCACTGGTTGTCACTAAGTTTCCTCAGACAATCTAAACATATTTCCTGTGTAATATCATTCAAGTTGATCAAAGGCATTTCCCCCAAACATGCTTTAAAGCCTATGACTTATCTATTTATTGAGACAACCTTTCGCTTGGTCAAAATGTCAGAGTAAATTTTTAATATTTAATATTTCTTTAGAGTGGAATGAAGATCGATTTTCCTCAATCAATCCCTACTCTTCCATAGCCATATTTTCAAAGTCAGAAAGCAAAATCAAGATCATAAAGCCTTTCATTACCTAGAAAAACCTATCTCTACAGTCTCAATATACATTCCTTTCCACACTTTATGTTCCAGGCAAACTTGCCTTATCTATGTTTCTCATTCATTAACTCCAACTCCTGTCTTTGTGCCTTTGATCTGACTGTTACTCGTACCAGGAATGTACTCCTTCCTCAGTACTATCACATAGAATCCCTTTCTTTTTTCAAAATGAAACTCAAGCACTACCTTCTATATAAAGACTTACTCGAATCCCCCTGCTCACTAATGCACTTCCTTTAGAAAAATGTTGCAATTATGTTGTATTTATTCTGCAAATGTTTATTTGTTTATCTATATGTATTTATATGTTGTTTCCTCGGATAGAATGTAAACTTCTTGAGAACCAGAATTGCTTCATTTTTTTTGTTTTTGAATGATAAAAGAATAGCACAGTGAAGTACATCTATAAATAATAGGTGCATAATAAGTATTTGTTTGTTGGTTGATTTCTAATAAAAGTCTTTCTCAGAAAATCAGTGATTGGAAACCCTTATTTGATTTTAAAAACCTTCCATTACTATCACCCTTACCACCATCACCACCATTACCATCACAGTCATCATCATAGTAATTGCTATTATCATCATGGTACTATGGACACATTACATATTTTATATTTTTCTTTTTAATTGAAAGTATAATTGCATCAAACTTGTCATTCTATGGCTTGAGAAAAGCCATAGAAGTTTCTGGAGAGACTTAAGAGATTCCCCCAAACCACAATAGGGACACACAACTATAAGTTTTCCAGTGTTGTGCCTAAACTGAGTCACAGGCTTTTGGTATGCGTAGCTTACATCTGAACAGAGCATTACAAAGTGCTTTAGTTCAGATATGAATCTTCCACTTTAAAAAATTTTATTACTCTGTCTCAGTAATTTCCTTAATGGGAAGAAGAACTTCTAGTGTATAAATTTCCTCTGTTGATGCAGACCAGCAATTCAGCTCTAATTTATAATTTTAGAGTTGTGCAGGGTAAAGAGAGCTTAAGTGAATTAATGAATGTTACACTGCTAATAGGTTGGAGGCAGGACATGAAGACAGCCTTAATGACTCCAAGGTGGCCATCTTGTCACTATACCACATAAACCCTTCTTGCTATTTTATAAATGAACAAGATGAAGCTCAAAAAGTAGTTAACTTGGCTACAACAATATAATTAGCAAATGATGAAATTGAGATTTGAATCCATGTCTTCTTACTCTAAACTCAGCACTTGTTTTCTCTTACCTCATATTTTTTTCCAGCTGTTTTATAGACTGAAAGCTAAATGATACATCTCTTTATTGTTATTCAAATTTGTTCCATAAAGCCTTCTTTTTTCAAAACAAAAGATGGACCAAATTTTACATGATTCTGTTCTTTGTTTAGAATCAGATGTACCATATGATGATCCATCCATCTGCAGGTGGTCATGGGACTGTAAACTGATGGAATTTTACCCAATACTCTGTTCTAAGGGGTGAGTATAATGTAGCAGAAACACTACTTACTTTGGAGTCAGAGTACATGGGTTCTAATCTTGGCTTTATTACTATCATCCGTATGAAATCAAACAAGTCACAACTTTTCTATGCTTTGATTTCCATATCTGGATAATAAGAGGATTAGACTATAAAATTTCCTATGCCCTAATAAGTCCATCTAAAATAAAAGAGAATGTTTAAGGAAATTCTTCAAATAATTCCATCTCTAAACATTCTTCACCAATTTTTGGTATGTCTCAAGGCTGTGATTTTGACTTAAGTTATATATATAATCATATTTATTCTCCATTTCCCTCTGGATTGATGGATACTATTTTACAGATTAAGAGTGGATGCATGTGTTTGAAAATTTACGAGGACCTTCTTGACTGTCTTGCTGCTTATCTGCTTCTCATCAGAATTGTTAAAAAGGAAAAGATATGGGATAATAAAAAAATAAGGAAAGGAAATAGAATGATAAAAAGAAATACTAATTGAGACAATCTATTATACTTTATAGGTCTTTCTATAAATAAAAACTGGTTTGGAGATAAGGAACAGAATAGAAATTGTCAAAACAATCAGTGACTGAATTCAACTATTACCTACCTCTCCCAAATATACAGACATAGACTTACAGACACCTCTTCTTCTGATGCCTATGCATTAATTTCTCTTAAATAAATTCTTTTAATTTCTTCCAATCTAGTTGATTCATTGTAATCTTCTAGAACACTCCCAAGTGTTTTATCTTTAGTACACACAGCCGATTCTGAAAACTTCATTAGAAATGGAAGAAACTGTTCCTACATTTGGAAACTTGATTTGATATTAAAGGGCAATATCTGATCATCATATCGCTAATTTTAAAACTATATATACAGAGATAAATAGACATAGTGATGTACACTAATATATATTTTATATACCAATGAAAATATGAATGAACTGTACCAAATAATGTAATAGTTCATCTCCCTTCTGCCCTGGTCAGAGCACATGGACTACTGTGCTGTCTTCTGGACATCACATTCTGGACAGATGTGATGTGATGCCCCGAATTGCTTCCATACTGGTTTAAATGTCATCTTTCACCCTCATCAGCTTTCATAGATTTAATTATTCTCTATGAAGATGGTCCTAAGAGCTATATCTTTAACTCTGGTGTTTCCCTTAGCTTCTAATTCAGCATTACCAACAGCCTAGTGAACATTTCAAACTGCATTTCCCAGAATCATCTCAAATTAAACATGTCTAGAAACAGAATTCATCCCCTTTTACCCCAAACCTACCTCATTTCTAAACTTGCCTGTTTCTGTCAAGTCCCCACCATTTTCCCAGGTCACTTCATTTGTAACTTGGTCTTGTGCTCAACTCTTCACTCTTCCTCATCTCACATATGGAATCACTTTCCAAATATAGTTGCTTATACTTCTAAAAGATATTTCATATTTTCTGCCCTCTCTCCCTCACATAGACACCATCCTAGTTCAAGCTTCATCACCTGTCTCCTTTCATCACCTGTCTGCTCAAATGCCCTCCTAATTGAAATCCCTCCATCAAGTCTTTCCCCCATTTTCCACACTTTTAACAAGGGGATTTTTCTTAGGTGTGGATTTTTTTTCTTTTTTTTCTGATCTTTATCCAGGGTCAATTATACATTACTTCTTACATCTCCTTCTGGTAAATATTTGAACAAAATCCTTTCTCCTGAATATTCTCCTGAATACAGGATGTTTTCTTTTTAAAAATATTATTTAATTTTAACATTCTTTTCTTTAAATTCTGAGTTCCAAAGTCTCTCCCTCCCATCCACCTTTCTCCACTCACCTAGAAGACAAACAAAATAATATTGATTATTAATATGAAATCATGCAAATTATATTTTGATAATAGCCATATTGCAAAAAATGAATAAAGTGATAAAATTATACTTCAATTTGTACTCAGAGTTTATCAGTCCTCTCTTTGGAGGTGGATAGCATTTTTTAATCATAACTTCTTTGGATTTGTCTTGGTTCATTGTGTTGGTCAAAATAGCTAAGCTTTCATCATCATTAAAGCTTTCCTATTACTATGCACAATGATCTGTCTCTTTTAATTTGTGTTTTCATATAGTTTATATATAGTACATACATATATATACATACATATATATATATATATATGTTTATATAGCTCTTTATGTAACTCTTGCCATATTTTATTTTGTTTTATTTTTCTGAAACCATGTCCTTGTTATTTCCTGTAGCACAGTAGTAGTCCATCACAATCATATGCCATAATTTGTTTAGCCATTCTGTCATTGATGAAGATTCTCTCAATTTCCAATTCCACCATAAAAGCACTGTATGTATATGTATGTATATATTATATACATATATATATATTTACATATAGGTTATTTTCCTCTCTCTCTCTCTCTCTCTCTCTCTCTCTCTCTCTCTCTCTCTCTCTCTCTCTCTGTCTCATACAGACCTAGTAGAGATATTCCTGGGTCAAAGGGTATGCACAATTTAATAGCCCTTTGACCATGGTTTCTAATAGTTCTCCAGAATGGTTGGACCAGTTCACAGCTCTACCAACAGTTTACATTTGTGTTTATTTTTTCCTCATCCCCTCAAGCATTTGTCATTTCTGATAGGTATGAAATGGTGCCTCAGAGTTGTTCTTATTTGCTTTTCTCTAATCAATACTAAGAGTATTTTTATGTCACTAAAAATATTTCTGATTTCTTCTTTTAAAAGGTGCCTGTTCATATCCTTTGAGAATATAGTTGGTTGCTTGTTGTCCTTTGTTCTTGAAGAGGACCAAAATGACCCCACTTTGCTAGAGCCAAATTATAGTATGTTTGACTATAGCTGATCAGACCAATATGAGTGTGAAATGTTCTACCACAGGTTGAGCACAAATAGTCCATGTGAACACAGGGGGAATTCTTTAAATTTGTGCTTCTCATATTTATTTTCAGCTATTTCAGTTCTACTTTACTCATAGACCTCAGCATCTCCTCTGATGAGGGCATGCCATGTTGGGCAGTACTGTGCTAGTGTCTCCCATGCCACAAATCAATTCCAAATTTCTTAAGAGAGACTTTGAGAGTATCCTTGTATCACTTCTTCTGAGCACCATGTGAATGCTTGCCCTGTGTGTTTTCCATAAAATAGTCTTTTTGTTTTTTTAGTTTGAGAAAGAACTTCAGTGTATCTTATCCTGCCAGGAGATCATCAGAATCTTCCTAAGACAATTCACATGGAAGCAATTCAGTTTCCGGGCATGGAGCTGATAGACTGTCCATGTTTCACAGGCATACCACAATGAGATCAGTGTAACAGTTCTTGTTGAGAATATATTGTGTTGTTAAACAAAATTGTCTCCTTAATATGGCTTTTGTTTCTTTTGAGTGGAAGTACTTTCAGCTGTTAAATGCTAAGCCCCAAGCCCAAAGCCCTATCCGGTGTGAAACCTGTGTGGGTGTAGATTAATGACTTAAGAGGGGCCAACTCGGGAACCAATGGTCTCTGGTCGTTGAGGTGGGGCTTGAGAACGCCAGAGGCTCGGCTGTGAGGAAAGGTGAGCCAAGAGACAGTTTCAGCAGAA
>JAQQSZ010013974.1:0-11628 GCA_028646595.1 Phalanger gymnotis
GACCATTCAAACATATACATGATTATATTTGAGATCATAAATTCGGCCTTCCTACTACATTGACTTAGAATAAAAATACATGAGTTAAAATCCCAATTCTAATACTAGCTGTGTGTCCATGTATAAGTCATTCAACATCTTTGAACCTCTATTTCCTCATCTATATAATGAAGATTACAAAACCTGGAATGCCTATCTCACAAGGTTACTATTAAGCCCAAATTTCATGGTGTACATAAAATGCTTTGCCGAATTTAAAGATTTATGCGAATGTCAGATATTCTTATCTCTAGCTGTCTAGTATAGTGGATAGAGGACTGGACTTAGGAACACCTGATTTCAAGTCTCAATTCTGACCCTAAGTCGCAACTTCTCAGGTCTCCCTAAAATACTGTAAGAAGAAGCAGACAATTTGCATAGTTTGAGGGACTTTCCTCATCCAGGTTCCTTATCTGATGAACTCAGAAATACAAATTTAAAAAACCCGTTATCATCCCATACAAATCATAATTCTTCACTGGGGCTCACTAATCTCCACCTGTTCTGGCTGAGTTCCATTCCAGACAAATAGAATCATTCCTTTCACTCTGTAGTGCCCCTCTCTCTCTCTCTCTCTCTCTCTCTCTCTCTCTCTCTCTCTCTCTCTCTCTCTCTCTCTCTCTCTGTCTCCATGTGTTTATGTTGTCTTCCCCATTAGATAGCACAGGTAGGATTTTAACTCAGGGTCCTCCTTCACATTCTCCATTGCATAATACTGCCTAAAAGAAACACCTTCCTTAGATTAAAACAGAAGAAAAATCACAAGAAAATTTTTTGTTTATTCATTCATTCATTTATTGTTTTGTTTATTGTTTTATCTATTATTTTGTTATTGTTATTATTATTTATTGTTTTACCTATTTATTTTTATTTATTTATTGTTCCTTGGAAGATATTAAGCATAAATATAAATGTCTGACCATTTTAGGTCAACATTCTCTTTGTTGCATCCAAGCCATTTGAATCAAAACCTAATTTGTTGTATTACAGAATGGATGGTAGTTCTCTAGAATATTTTGGTTTTCTTCATAACTGAATTAGATTAACTGTGCAGCAAATCAATGTATTGCTCAATAATCAATGGAAATAGGTTAGTTTGTGTGATGGTATGTATGGCCTAAATCTAAGATGTCATAGAAACCAGATATTATATGGAATATGAATATGACAATATTTTGTCTTTTTGAGTAAATAGTCAATATAGTTTTGATTATTCTGCAGTGGGCAATCTAGTTTCCATATGTGATGGAAAATTTATACTGCTATGTTTTTAACAATTTTAAAGTTTTAACATTTTTAAATATCAATTCACTTCTAAATATACACTTTCCTAGATAATAATGATAGTAATAGCTAAAATTTATATGGTACCTACTATATGCTAGGCACCATGCTAAATGTTTTACAGTGTTATCTCATTTGATCCTCACAACAACCAAAACAAATAGGTGTTATTGTTATCCCCATTTCACACATGAGGACACTGAGGCAAAAAGAGATTGATTACCCAGGATCACACAGCTAGTAAGGGTCTGAAGCTGGATTTGAACTCAGGTATATCTGATGCTAGGCTCACATTCTACCCGTTGTACCATCTAGTTGTCTCATTTTCTTATAACAAAGGATTAAAAAAATTCAACCCCCTCTCCCAAATTGATACATGGACCACATCTTAAAGAGTATTCACTAGTCTATATCCATAATAACACACTTCCCTCGTCTTCATCTTAACTAAGCTTAATTATTATAATGACCTAGCTTTTCTTTATTGCTCATTCTGTTCACATTGTTATAATCACTGTGAATACTATTTTCATAGTTCTGCTTATATCACTATGAATCAATTCATACAATTTTCTTATGTATCTCTAAATTGTCAATATTTGTTGTTTCTTCTGGCACAGTGATATTACATTATACTGACATACCACAATTTGTTTAGCCATTACACAGATGAAGGGTATCTCCTTTATGTCCAGTTCTTGGATAACATATAAAGTTCTAATATCAATATTTTGATATATGGGACATCATTTTTGGTCTTTGACTTCCTTTATAGACCCAGCAATGGGATGTCTGGAACAATGAGTATGGTCACTTTGGTCACTTACTTTACACAAATCTAAATTGTTTTCAGGAATGGTTGGACCAGTTCACAGAATGACCAACTATATTTCTGTGTCTATCTTCCCACAACTATTCCAACGGTACTCATTTCCATCTTTTGTACTTTAACGTCAAAGTTTTATTAATTTGCATTTCTCTTATTATTAGTGATTTAGAACATTCCATGATTATTAATCTTCTTTTAAAATGTATTTATTGGGAAGTTGCCCCTGGTCTTGTAAAATTGTATTAATTCCATATATATGTACATATATGTATATTATATATATACATGTATATATATATATTATGTATATATATAAATATGTGGATAGATAGATAGATAGATAGATAGATAGATAGATAGATAGATAGGATATTAGACCTAACCAGAAATAATGGTTACAAAGATTTTTCCCCCTCCAATTTATAGTTTTGCTTTTTAGCTTAGGAACAACAATTTGGCCCAATGTAATTAAAAAATTTCTATTTTAGCACTTACGATTTTTTCCCATCTACCTCATTTATTCTCATATAACCCTTCTATGTTTTCTCACATAGATCCTCCATGATGAATCTAACTAACATATAGGAAGTTTTCTTTTAAATTTTTTTTTCTAATTTGGTTAACAATTCTTCCCTTTGTCTTAGTTGTGAAATATACCTCTATCCATTTTCCTTCCATTTCTGTTCCTTCTAATAGTAAGCACAGAGTTTAATTACTCCCCCTGTTGACTTGAGAGAACTTAGATATGCTTATCATATCCACTCCATAGGGAAAATGTGGTCCTAAAATGCAGAGTAGCTGGCAGTGACATTTTGTGGCACAAAAGCCCCATTTAAACTTCTGGGTGTTTATCATGTCTCACCCCCTGAAGAATCTAGGTATGGATACCCTGTGTCTTGCCTGAAAGGCTTCTGGGCTACCACTTAGTCATCGAATATGTTTTTCTCTATTGTAAACTTTCAGCAAGTCGCTAAGTAGGCACATAGTTCCAAATCCCTCTCTTTGTTCCTATGAACCACCAGCTGTTCTCGGGTGTTTATTAATGAGAAATTGCCTTGGCAACCTGAGTGGGTATTTAGGTTGAAAACACTGGCTTCCACAAAAGTATAATATCATTGGACAGAGCAAAGGGCTAGTTCATTATAAACTAAATGTTTTGGTGCTTATCTTTGTGTTCAGTAGTCAGCTCATTTAATTACAGCATTGTAAAAGAAATGGTGTTATGAAAAGATAACATTATTAAACTCTAAAAAATATTTTTATTATAATTAAATAATTATATCTGTTGACAACATTCAAAGAAAACATGACCTTTAGGGTTGAAGCATCCTACTTATACTCAAACCAAAAGTTAAGGTTTAGATTTAAGTGACATTAGAATTATCTAGTCCAACTCCCTTCTTTATACAGATGAGGAAACTCAAGTATGGGAAGATTTTAAGTGACATGTTCAAAGTTACACAAATAGTAGGTGGCACAGTAATGCCATGGCACCTGCTATACATCTCAGTATACTTTGGTATATCTATAATTTTATTACCTTTACTGATACATACTCCAATCCTTCCAACATGTTATCAGCTATGAAATTCTTGTCCATGTCTTCCCATGAACCTTCTGAGGATCTGCCCAATATATATTTATTCTTTCAGGATCTTGGGGTGGAACTAGGGATGGAGGGTCACCAATGTAGCACTTCCACTTGCCCCTATGTTGTCCTTTGTTCTTGCCAGGTGCTTGGTCCAATTTTTCTGATTATACAGGTTCTTTGTGCTTTTATGTCATTTCCTGTGTGCAAATCATTTTCAGTCACATGCTTTCGCCTTGTGACATTTACTGTTTTATTTTTTTTTGCCTATAGATTATTATTTTCATTCTTCTGAGATTCTAGTAGTCCATAATTCACAACTATATTACTACTAGGAAAATATTACTAGAGTGGCTGACTTCCATGACCTTAAAACTAGTAAGTGCTATGCAATTAAAAGTAACTGTGTTCTCCTATTCAATTCTATCCAGTGGGCTCCATATCCTGAAGCATTTTTTATTAGGGGTAATGTCTACTTTTCACCCAATTGTGAAATTTAAGTTTGAAAGGAAGTCTTTGAAAAAATAATCAAATTCACCACATGCTTAGGTTTTAAGGTTCTTAGAGACAGAGATTGACTTTATTTTATTTTTAGCTTTGTAGTTTTATTAAAACCTATAATATACAATATTGTAGAATTGTATCATGATTTCATTGTTTTGAATCTGGGTTTTTTCTTTGTAATCAGTATCTGAGTGTGATTTCTATCTTAGTAATGCAGTAGAAAATGGAGATTTGGAACTTTTCTAGGTAATTTGACAACTGTGAAAGATATTATTATAAATCAGTGGAATGAGATCTTATCCTTGTGGGAATTCCTTATTCAGTGCAGATCGCAACCTATCCATACCATCTCCTCCCCCTAATGTGTTCTCACCTACCTCCTAGGGTTGTTATGAGGATAAAATGAGATAATATTTAAAAAGTACTTTGCAAACCTCGAAGCACTAGATAAATACTAGTTATTATTATCCTACATCAATGAAAATATATTAAATCCTGTACCCATCATGAACTTCCACATTCCTTCATAGTTTATAAACATCATCATCATCATAACATGTATATAAGACTTTAAGGTTTACAAATCTTTATATACATTGTATCATTTGATCCTCACAACAACCAAATGAGATAGACGCTATTATTATCCTCATTATTTAGATGAAGACATTTGGGTTGAGGAAGGGTAAATAATTTGTCAAAAGTGACAAAAGTCAGTCACTAGTTACTCTCTAGTAAGCATCTGAGATAAGATTTAAATTTAGGATTTTGTGAGGACAACTATGGTGCTTTACCTAATTTTTGGAAATGATAATTTTCTAAGATTTTTATCTATACAATATCCCTTGGAACACATTTCAGTTAGAAAGATTTTTAAACTAAAATACTTTGATATCTCTGAAAGCACAACACAATTTCTCAAATCCAATCCAGCATTCTTTCTTCTTCTTATTCATTTCTTTTTTTTGGATGGGGGAAGGCAGGGCAATTGGCATTAAATGACTTGCCCAAGGTCACACAGCTAGCAATTGTGTCAAGTGTCTGAGGCTGGATTTGAACTCAGGTCCTCCTGACTGCAGGATCAGTGCTCTACTCACTGTGCCACCTAGCTGCTCCCCTCTTATTCATTCCTAGGCCCAACTCATTTTCCATCCTAAGTATTTCTCCCAGATGTGTAATAATGTACTATCACAATAGCTGGGCCATTCAACTATATTTTGTAGTCTAACAATGTTCATTTAATTTTTTTTGCCTTTCCTACAGGGATAGCTGGTCTAATCTCTCTTTTTAAACAAGAATGAGTTATATAGATCTAGAAATTGGTGACCCAACATTTTAGAGACCTAACAATGTTCTGGGGCTTGACGCAACCAGGACAATGTTACACAAAAAAGTATATCTAGAGGAACTCAGAATCCCTTGCAGAATCCCTCTTCCATGTCACCTCTATATAGTACAACCTTCATAATAGTGGTAAAAAACCTTTGGCAAGTATACAATTACCTATTTTATGCCTCAATTTGTGTTCATAACTATGTCATAATATGTATCAAGGAATTTTATTTGATGACTATTTTTTTCATAAAATTAAATACCTTTTTTTGCAACCAGCAAACAAATCTAACGGAATTTTGTATCATCTGCCTTTTTTAGTCAGTTTTGTATAACTGACTTGTATAACTGATTTGTATAACAAATGCATCCTGCTAAAATCATTGTGAAAGACAGATGATTCATTTGTCATGTACTTATTGTGGATACTCTCCATAGGTGTATATCCATAAATATCTTTTACAAGACAAGAAAACATCTTTATGTTAGTTATTTGATTGTCATTCATGGGATAATGTCATCCATATTTTTTCTATTATCTTCCTCACAAATATCTCTTAAAATAAATAGTCAATGCTTTCAAGATTATTGATTCCAGAACAGATTTCTTCATGGTAGATGTGAGGAGTAGCAATACATGCCTAACAATGAAAACACAAACCTTTGTTAAGTATCTAATAGGTATCAGGTCCCTTCCTAGGTGCTAAGTACAAATCCAAATATGAAGCAGGTCTTAACATTAAGAAGCTGATATACTCTATTAGGGGAAGTAACATCTACACATATGAATGTATACAAAATATATGCAAAATAAATACAAGGAAATTTGAAGGACAGACACTAATAGCTACATTCGTATTCTGTTTATATTCTGAACACTTAGCACAGTGCTTTGCATTTAGTAAGCACTTCATAAATGCTTTATTTGTTTATTCATCAGGGAACATCAGGAAAGGCCTCAGAGAGATCAATGAACAGAAAGCCAAATGTGAGCTTTCAAGGAACTAGGTCAACTGCTTCACACATGAATTCATGGGATCTTCCCTGTAGAGATCCAAGTTAGCCTTTTGTCCTATACTTGGACACCAGCCTTCAAGACTCGAGAGCTGCCTGGTACTATGAGACAGATGGTCACCAGGAACCAATTTCATTCATCAATAGAGGACTTAGGGGCTACAACATAACCAAATTTTTGGTTTGAAGCAGGCTGCCACTGAAAAGTTCAGACTAGTGTAGGAAGCATATTCTAACAGTGGACTGATTAAAATACACTGGCCTATTTTGGCCGATGCCAAATAACACACTGCTTTCTAGAAGTAGGTAGCATCACTAGCCAGTCATAAATTGAACATAAACTACTCACCATGGAAGACTGATGTAAAAACAAATACCCTGTCCCAAGGGCCAGAGCTTTGATGATACCAAAAGAAATTATGAAAGTTATATGTGACAATCAGGAAGAGGGCCAAAAAACAAATGAAATCACAGCTGTGGGACTGGAAATTTCATCAAACAGTATGCCAGCAGCATATTCCAATCATAGGTTTCATTAAGCCAGTCTATGAATGAATGACTGGCATTGAGAAAAGATAGCTGATGGAGGATTTTGAGAAGTGATACAAGTCAAGAAATAAGGTAATGATTCTAAAGGATTCATTTCATTCACAAGAAGTTATCTTATTATTGACACAATAGAGAAAGCATTTCAGCAGAATGTTATACTGAACTATAACCTGTCCCATTCATCATATGAGGAAGCACTTCACAGGTCTTATCTCTTTAGGGCCATGAAAACAGTCTATGATAACTTTAGACAAATAAGTCAAGGAAGAATCCTAGTCCCAGTAAGAAAAGGATTTGATTGGATCAGGATGAAAGCAGATGTCACCAAGTGTGAAACTTGTTCCCAATATCTTCAACAAAGTGGTACAATTCATGATGCATATTTACAGAGCAGAAACACTAGCAAAGCTTTGGAATCTATTTTTTATCATTGGAATGAGATAATTAGACTATGCCCTATAAAATGATCACCTCACAAGATATGCACAAGCATAACAAACCAGGAACCAAAAAACTTCAATAGTCACTAGAATGCTAAGAGAAAAGTATTTGTCAAGGTTTTTAATCAGTGCAGTGACTTTGAGAGCAAGTTACTCAAAAAAATTCTAATAGGCAAGGTGTATAAAAGAGTTCAGAAAGCCAGGAGAGGAACTCAGAGAGAAATAAAGGATTTAATATGGCTGGCCAGGACCTTTCATTAAAATGGAGGTTCCATGAGAACCCGACTAAGGAAGGGAAGGAGCCTTGGGGAGAGAGAGACCTTCTTGGTTAAGAAAGTTACAAAGTTAGGGGAAGATTCTCAGGGTGAGAAGGTTGCTGGAGTATAGTGGAGAAAGAAGTTCAGATTTTCAGGAGCAGAGCACAGAAAGAAATGAAGGACTGCAGGAAGGAGAGGGATGTATAATAATGTCAGAAAGAGAGGTTTACAGTTTGTAAAGGGATTTAAAAGCAAAACAAAAGAGCATGTTAATTTGATCTTAAAGGCATTTGGCAATGAATTGAGTGTATTAAGTAGAGGATAAAAATGCTCAGTTCTGAATTCTGGGAAATAGATTGGAGTTGAGGAGACATCTGAAGCAAGGACAATGATTAAGAGACAGTTGTATTAGTTCATGAGTGGTGATGAGGGCCTAACCCAAGGTGATGGCTAAGTGAATAGAGAGAATGGGGAGCATGCTAGAGTTGTGTTGCAGGCAATCTAGAACTCCACCTTACCATACCCAGGGAGATCCACAGCTTGAGCATTTTAATTGCACATTGGTGAACACATTAAGAACCTTTAAACCAAAACAAAAATCTCTTGGATAAATATGCAGCATTTCTAGTATACACATACATCCAACTCTGCCAGAAATGGTACCACAGGAATACTCCCTGACGTTTGAGCAAGAATCATGCCTACCTGTTGACTTGTGCTTTAGAATCTCAGAAGATAGAGAGGCTGACTTTCTAACTAGGACAGCTTTTGCCTGACAGAAAAAGAGATTGGAAGAAGCCTTATAATTAGCTATGACTTCAACATAGATAAGTTTTTACAGGCAAAAAATACCTGTACAATTCTGTTATCGAGATCTTCAATAAAGAGATAAGAATTTGACCAAAAAACTTTAGCAATCAAAAGACACACAAGTTAGCTTCTCCATATAAGGTTGTTGAGAGACTGGCAACTTCTTTGCCTACAAAACAGTTCCAGAGCATGGTGGGTTTTTTGTTATTGCTGAGTTGGTTCAGTCATGTTCAACTCTTCCTGACCCCATTTGGGCTTTTCTTGGCAAAGATACTGGAGTGACTTGCCACTTCTTGTCCAGCTTGTTTTATAGATGAGGAACTGAGGCAAACAGGATTAAGTGACTTGCCCAGGATCACACAGTTAGTAAGTGTCTGAGGATTAATTTGAACTCAGGTCTTCTTGACTTCAGGCCCAGTACTGTATTTGTTGTGCTACCTAGCTGCCCCAGCTGGCTATGGGATCCAGTGTGGTAGCTAAGTGGCACAGTGGATAGATTGCCAGGCCTGGAATCAGAAAGACTCATCTTTGTGAGTTTGTGGATGTGTTTGGGGGAATTCTGAGTAATTTAAAAGTCTTGCTTTTTTAATTTCTTAAAACTGTGCATATCTTCCAATACATTTTTTTCAACATCCCATGTCCCAAATTTAGTTTTGTTTTGATAAATATCAAAGTACATGTTTAATTGATTTGTAGAATCTTTTGAAAGTTATGGAATGTCTTTTATTCCTGTCAGCAACAGGTGTTGGCACAAAGGGGAAATTATCTCCAGGCCCTTGTTTATGCTCACCATGAGTCCTACAAAAAGAGATCACTAAGTGTTCCACAAAATTATGTGTTTTAATTGCATTTAGGCATATAAATGAATAAAAAAAATTTTTCTTAGCACTTGATGCCAAACCCTGTGCTAAGTGCTGTGAATAAAGCATAGACCTGTGATTTCACTGATATAGAGAATTCCTGGGTGAGAAAAATCCCTCTACCAATGTAGGTTGGTTGGCTAGATGAAGTGATATCAAACATAAATAGAAAGAAATCCTGTAGACCACATGTTGACTTAGAAAATCACAAATTCCTGTTATCTATTTTAATTTATTATTATCTTGTTAAACATTTCTGAACTACACTTAAATCTGATTCATCCAGCATTCAGGAGTTTTGTTGGCCTCATGATTCCTCTGACAATTTGACATCACTGGGTCTAGACACTAGAGAATATCAAGTCATTGGTCATTGGAGAAGAATCTCAAATTTAGTATACCAACAGTTGAGCTCCTTTTTATAAGCAATATATAGTCTATGCAATCATCCTACTATCTGTCCCCCTTTCCACCACTGTGTCCCCAACAGTACAGAAGTCAAAGGGAACCACACAGTGTTAAGTATATGTGCATACATTATATATATATATATACATATATATATACATATATATATAATATACACACACATATACATACATACATACATATATATACATATATATATATATATATACCTTTTCTTGGTTACTTTGATCAAAGAACTGATCAACTAGCAAAAAAGTATCTTAAACAAAATAATATATATAAAATGCTTTGCAAACCTTCAAGCACTATATGAATGATAGTAGCAGTAGTAGTAGCAGTGGTCGTGGTGATGGTGATGGTGGTGGTGGTGGTGGTAGTGATGGTGGTGGTGGTGATAGTGGTAGTGGTGCTATTTGTTGTGGTTATCATGTTCGTTTTTGCTTTTTGCTTTTGATAATATTCTGGTGATGAGCCTCTCTGCATTTGGATAGGTTGGTACTTAAATAGCAGGCTTAGTCTTTTGTAGGACTATATTGAAAACTTTGCTTAACAGCAGGAACTGCCTGAACTCAGAGTCCACTGGTATAGCCCTAAAGTAGCAGGATCATCTCATCATAACAAAAAGATTTTCTACTATTCTCATCAATATATCTGTAGTTTTCACTGCTAATATACAAATTGTGCTGGGAATATTAACTCATGAAACTCTGGTGACAAAAATATCATTTGTGCAAAAATTTTGTATATTGTTTCCTAGATCTTTTACTTTAGGTTTTTCTCCATGATTTTGTATGTCTTCTCCAATACTAAGTGTTTAGCATTCACTCACTAACTGTGTAATCCTGGGCAAGTCACTTAATCCTGTTTGCCTCAGTTCCTCATCTATAAAATGAGCCAATATCTTTGCCAAGAAAACCCCAAATGGGGTCAGGAAGAGTTGAAGATGACTGAACCAACTCAACAACCACATCCTGGTTATTTCAGTATATTCAGGAATATCTAAAAGGCTTATATAATTCTTCCCTTGTAGTACATATATATTGTTAAATATGTCTGGTTGTGAATTATGGGAGAAAACAACTAAATTTTTCATAACCTTTTACTCTGCAATATCACTATTGGATGACAAATATATGAAGGAGCCAGCTCACATTGGTTCAGGAGAACCAATTTTTATATTTTCAGTATGAGAATTTACATCATGGAAATCATCAAATTCTACAAATCGGGGTCTGATTAATTGTTCTGTTTTTTACTTTAGAAAGTGATTGATAAAATGTTAATAATGCAAATCAAATCCTTTAAAAAAATATCTTGTATACTAGTACACTCCTTGGTTATATACCATAAAAAGGTCATTTGTAGAAAGAAAAATTCCACATATTAAAAAATTATAGCACTTTTTTTGTAGTAGCAAAATATTGGTAACAAGTTTCCATTGACTAGTAGATGTTTAAAATGTGGCATATAAATAAAATGAATTATTAATGTGCTGTAAGTAATGACAAATATAAGAAATTTAGGCGGAAAACAGGAAGAAAGACCAAGCAAACTAAAAACATGAGTAGAGTACATATGATGACCACAACAATATAAATGAAGGTAACATTAAAAAAAACAGCAGAACTAAAATCAAGTTAACTGATAAATATGAACTCCAGATTACTGATAGTGTAGCATATTACTTTTCCCT
>JAQQSZ010013975.1:0-11628 GCA_028646595.1 Phalanger gymnotis
CCATTTGCATGAAGATAGAGAGAGGGTCATTGATTCTGCTGCCTGGTAGATTTGTACTGCCTTCAGGATGAGCGGTGGCAAGTTCAAAATCATGGAATCCCAGAGTCCTTAAGGGACCCCAGAGGCCAAAAGGAATATGCTCTATAGTATCCTTACAGAGTGCTCATCCATTCCTTGCTTAGGAGTCTATTATCTCCCAACCCATCCCATTCCACTTTGGGCTACATGCGATTGTTAAGAAGTTCTGCCTTATGCTGTTCAACTATTTCGGTTTTGTCCAATTCTTCACGACCCCATTTTGGGAGTTTTCCTGGCCAAGATACTGGAGTGATTTGCCAGTTCCCTCTGCAGCTCATTTTACTGATGAGAAACTGAGGCAAACAGGGTGAAGTGACTTGCCCAGGGTCACATAGCCAATAAATGTCTGAGGCTGGATTCGAATTCATAAAGATGAATCCTCTTGCTTCCAAGCCCGGTGCACCACCTAGCTTCCCCATTCTGCCTTACATCAACCCTAATTTTTTGTCTTGACACCTAGAAAGGGAAAGGGACTCGCCAAGGTGACACCATTACTTAGTGGCAGTGCCAGGTCTAGAATACAGGACTTTCTGGCTCTTTCTGATTTAGAAGTAATTGACTCTTTATGAAGCAATGAAAATGTTTCACTTTGCCTGGCACTGAACTTTGGGCCTCTGGGGCCAAGGGTTTTCATCCCTGAGACTTTCCAGGGAGCCCTGCATTTGCCCCACATCCAGACTTCTTGACTTCGAAATGTCTATATGTTGCTCCTAGTTCTCCCATCTGGGGCCATCCATCCATCCTTCCATCCATTCCTTCAATATGAATTTATCCAGCTCTCTCTACATACGTCATTGTTTGAGGCCCTATGGATGACTGGGATGAAAAATAATCTGTACATACAAGGAGACTATACCTATGTATGTACCTATGGTATAGTCTGGTGAAATTTGGATTCAGTCAAACGGCCTCGCTTAAGGATCTAGAAGGGCACATGTGGCCTTAAGGCCACAGGTTTCTCACCCCTGGTATGGTCAATCAAGGGACCTAGGTGCTAGGAGGTGCAGTGGATAGAGCGCTGGTCTCGGAATCAGGAAGATTCATTTTCATGAGTTCAAATCTGGCCTCAGACATTTATTGGCTGTGAGACCCTGGGCAAGTCACTTTACTATGTTTGCCTCAGTTTCCTCCCCTATAAAATGAGCCGGAGAAGGAAACGGCAACCGAGTCCAGTATCTTTGCCAAGAAAAACCCAAATGGGTTCATGAAGAGTTGGACATGATTGAATACACTCACAAGGCCCATCAATCAATCAACATTTATTAAACATCTACTGTATGCCAGGTATCATGCTAGTCTACTGATTTAATATCCTGGTAGGAGGGTCAAGCAGTCTCTCTGTTTGGGGAAGGCCCTTCAAATACTTGGAGAAAACTAACATGTTAATCAGTCAAAGCATTTATTAAGCACCTACTACGTGTCAGACACTGTGCAAGGTGCTGGGAAAATGAAACATGTCCAAACGTAGTATATTCCCCCTGATGTGTATGCGTATGTGTGTGTATGTATGTGTATGTATGTGTATGTCTCCAAGCTAATCACCCCCATTTCCTTTCATTGATCCTCATACAGCAGGCACCTGAGACCCTTCAACACTCTGGTTCTCTTATTGCTATAGCCCTCCCATTCATCGATGTGCCTCCTAAACTGGGATGCCCAAAGCTGACACTCCATAGATGCTCTGTTCAGGGCACAAGATGGTGGAACTGTCTCCTAGGGCTCCCAGACACTCTCTTAATGTCAAATGTGAATAATGATGTGCTTGTTGTCTTTGCTATAGGATTACTTCTATAATACTGTGACTACCCCTTCTTGAAGAAGCTTGAGCTTTGTATCTCCAGAGCTTTAGTTTGGCACATAGTAGGTGCTCAACTTGATTGATTAACTAACTGGACAGTCCAGATAGTCTTGGGTTTCCCAGAACTAATCTCTCCCATTGCCTGGTCCCATCACCACATCTATTCATGCTTTTATATCCTGTTAACAGATTTGTTGAGGAATTTCAATAAGCTACAGTCAACTCTCAGTTATTCATGGTAATCAGAAAAGCAGGGATACAGTTAATTCAAAAACGATTTGTATTTGACCCCTGAATTCAGTTTTTTAAATTCTCACAAGTGCTAATGAAGATAAATGTGTGTGTATGTAAATGCATATGTATATATACACATGTACGTCTGTGTATATGTGTATGTATGTATACTCCAAGTCTTTGTGACCCTATTTGGGATTTTCTTGGCAAAGACACTGCAGCGGTTTGCCATTTTTTCCCCAACTCATTTGACAGATGATGAAACTGGGGCAAACAGGGTTAAGTGACTTGTCCAGGGTCACATGGCTAATAAGTGTCTGAATCCAGATTTGAACTCAGGTCTTCCTGACTCTAGGGCTAGTGATCTATTCACTGTACCCCCTAGCTGCCTCTCTCTCTCTGTCTCTGTCTCTCTATATAAACATACATATATAATATGTCACATATATATGATATGACAATTCATTAAACTTTATAATAATAAAATACCTGGAATTGATAAAGCACATTAAACTTTACAAAGTCCTTTTTATACATTATCTCACTTGATGGTCCCAGCATCTCTATGAAATGATACTATTATCCCACTTTACAGAGAGGAAAGCTGAGGCTCTGAGAAATTCCATGGCTTAAACAGAATCCTATAGCCACTAAGTGCTGGAGGCAGGTTTTGGACCCTTATCTTTCCTCACCCTAAGTATGATGCTCTTTCTACTACATGGAGTCTGGAAGGGACCTGAGAGATCATATATCAGAAAATGCTGAGGATCTAGATGCCTAGAACAGTGACAAGGGCTGCCTAAGCCCATGCAGAGAATTGTGGCAAGGCTGTGTCTAGAACATTCTTCATGGTGGTGGAATGAGGACTGGGGGCCTGCACAAACAAGGAGTTGTGTGACTTCTTAGACCTGTGTCCTCCCCTGTAGAATGAAGGAGTTGGAATAGATGTAATGGGTAGAGAGTCAGCCTTGAAGCTAGGAAGACCTGGGCTTTAGCCCTGCCTCTGACACTTACTGGCCCTGGACAGGTCACTTATTTTGAGCAACTTTGCAAGACTAGAAGGTGACAAACAGGTGGCATTGGTGGGGTGGTTCTTCACCTGGAAGCTCCCTCTGCCAGGGAAATCACAGGTCCAATCCAATCCCAGTGGAACCTGACAGCTGTCTGATAAGCTTCTTGAGGGCAGGGACTGACTTTTACTTTTCTTTGACTTTACTTTTCCCATAGCGCAGCACCTGGCACATGGTGGGTACTTAATAAATGTTTATCGACTGCCTGGCATGGGGCAGGTGCTTCATAAGAGATTGTTGGTTGATTGGCCAGCCAATTGATCATGGTGTAGTAGGAAGGCCGAATTTATAATCTCAAATATAATCATGCATATGTTTGAATGGTTCGAAATCGCAAGGTATGAGAGATTCTCTAAGTAGAAAACAACAAAAAATTTATTTAGGCCCCACCGCAGCTGATCCGTGAACCAGCCTCCCCATTCCGACATCTTGACAGAAAGCCCACCTCACAAGAGTAACCAGGAGGCCACAGAAAAACAAGATAGTATTTAGCCAAATCATTTTTCCTGGCCTCAAGTTCCTGCTTGCACTCCTGGGTCTACACACGGGTAAGCCCTGCCTCCACAGCTTCCTGCTTCTGCAGCTTCCTGCTTCCGCAGCTTCCTGCCTCCGCTGAAGTTGTCTCTTGGCTCGCCTTTCCTCGCAGCCAAGCTTCTGGCGTTCTCAAGCCCCGCCTCAATGACCAGAGACCATTGGTTCCCGAGTTGGCCCCTCTTAAGTCATTAATCTACACCCACACAGGTTTCACACCTGATAGGGCTTTGGGCCTGGGGCTTAGCACTTAACAGCTGAAAGTACTTCCAGTCAAAAGAAACAAAAGCCATGCTAAGGAGAAAATTTTGATTAATAACACACACGGGCACCACCGAAGCTTCAGGTGTGTTACAGTTCAGAAAGGTGCAGAACATGGGCCTAATTAATCTCCTCTGGTGTATCCCCTCACCCTCTTTGAACAGCCCCTCTCCCATCATCCTGGTTTATCAGGCTCGTTCCTTTGCTGGGATGAGGTTCAAAGGTGGGGGGAATTGTTCTTGTTTAAGAAGTCCTTCCTGGCTAAGGCTGAAGGGTCAATTCAGGTGTCTCTTCCTACAGGAAGCCTTCTCCAATTCTCCTGTTAGGACTCTGCCATGCCTCCAACGAACTTATATTATTTCTCTCTTCATATGTTGTAACCCTCAGGGGAATATAAGCTCTTTGAGGGCAGGAATCATTTTTCATCTTTGAAAAGATTATCATCAGTGTGCTAGCTGACTTTGATGCCTTGTTCATCCTCACTGAAGGCATTTGATGTGACTGAAAACATCATGCTAAAAAGCAGGGGAGCAAACGTGCAGCCTTGTTTCACTGCATTGGTGACTGGCAAAGCAAGAGAGCATCATCCACGCTGGTTCCATGGTGTAATGATTAGCACTCTGGACTCCAAACCCAGTGATCTGAGTTCAGATCTCACTGGAACCTTGGTGGGCAGTCACCATGTGTAAGTAAAAAGTCAATAGAAGAATTGAGAAAATCGATAAATGTGTTTAAGACCGGCTTCAGATAGGCTTATAAGATAATCCAGGCAGAGATAATTGGTACTCTGTTGGCACAGAACCATAAGTGGATCAGCCTGATTCTCTAATCTATGGCAGGAAATGGCATTAAGCCCTTTAGGAATCTGTGGTATTTATGGAGTGTGGAAGAATTTCACTTTCCCTCTCTCCATTGAAATTGGAAAATGGCAGACTTCTCTCCCATAATTCAATTAGCTCCACAATCATTTATGAAGCACATACTATGTGCCATGAGTTGAAGCAGCTTGGCGTGACAGATAGAAAGCTGGATTTGGAGTCAGAAGCACCCAGGGTCCTGACCGAAGAGTTTTCTTGCTGGGTATTAGTTCCCTATACCAATTATATCATTGGTTAAGTTTTTTCTAAAGTGTCAGGAACAAAGACAAAAATGAAAATGGTCCTACAGGTAGTTATGCCCAAGGAAGTGGAATGGCAGAAGGCAGACTGCATCAAAGAGAGTGCCGGACTTGGGCTCAGAGGTCTCTGTGAACCCTGGATAGGTCCCTTCCCCCGTCTGGGACTCGTCTTCTTCATCCGTAAAATGAAGGGATTGGACCAATTTATCCTGTAGATCCCTCCCAGCCCTAAACATAGGATCTTAAAAGCAGGAAAGAATTCTCCCCTATGTCTTATCCTTGGCATAGGATGCTTCTATAGAGACCATACTTACAGAATTGTTGCAGTTCAGTTGTGTCCAACTTTTTGTGCCCCCATGTGGGTTTTCTTTGAAGAGATTCTGGAGTGGTTTGCCATTTCCTCCTCTGGCATATTTTATAGATGAGGAAACTGAGGCAAACAGCATTAAGTAACTTGCCCAGAGCCACACAGCTAGGAAGTCTGAAGCCTGGATTTGAACTCAGGTCTTCCTGACTTCAGGCTCAGCACTTTATCTACTGAACTGTCCAGCTGCCCTAAAGAATGTTAAGATTTGAGAACTGGAAGGGACCTTGGCAGCCATCTAATCTGGCCCAAACGTGAAGTAATCCCTGAAAAGTGGTCATTTGGCCTTTCCTTGGAGTCCTCCAAGGAGAGAAAACCCACCACCCTTCCAGGACTAGGAATTAAGTTAAGAATCCCAGGATTCACCACCGCTTTGGGTCTGTGGTTCCATAAATGTGGCTACCCTCCCCGATCATGTGGCAATCAAAACTGGTCCTTGCCTGCCCTCCAAGGGACTCTTTTCTATATCCATCACTGGGATTCCCACCCAGTGTCCAGGGGCACTTCCTTGAGTTCTCTTAACAGGGAGAGGATAGGGAGTGGTCCTGAAGATAAGCTTGACAAGCAGGGGTGTAGTGCATAAAGCACTGGAATTGGAGTCAACAAGTCCCGAGTTCAAATCCTGCCTCAGACAGTTATTAGCTCTGTGACTGCGGGAAAGTAATTTTCACCTCTCCATGCCTCGATTTCCCCCATGTGAATGGGGATAATAATATCTTCCTCTCAGGGTTGTTGTGAGGATCAAATGAGATAGCACCTGTAATGGGCTTTGACAACCTTGAAGGGCTATAGAGAGAAGCGGGAGTTATTTTCATCATCTGACACCATTATCGTTTCCAGCTTCAGGAAAATCCAGTCAAGTCCAAACCCGGGACCTCCTGTTGCAGATGTGAGAATGAGCCGTAGTTCTACTTTCTTCCCACCAGAGGGCCCCCTCAGAACGCTTTCTCCTCTAATGACTCTTCCACCTTCCTCAACGTCAGGGCTGCTCTCAGTTCATTCTGACGATGATCTCCCAACGTCTGGAGCACAAATTCAGGACTGATCGCTCAGATTTCTCTCTCTTAAACCCACAAGTGTCTGAAACATGAACGAAGGAGTTATCAAATCCAGGTTTTTGTGGGCCATAGTGGGAGGGTTGGGAGGAGAGGCTCCCATTCTGATCACTGCAGCTCGTGGGCACGTTCAGAGACAAAAAACCAGGTGAGACACCACGGTGTTACTGCGATTGGGCAGGCAGGGCGGTGGCTGCCAATAGCCTGAATCAGTCCCCTAGCCTCTCCTACTCTGAGGCTGCAGGTAAAAGCAGGAGCCCCTGGGCCCCTCTGCTGGCATTTTGGCTGGCCCACACAACATGTGTTAACAGAATGGACAACAAAAGATTCAAGGGAAACTTTTTTTTTCTTTTGGTGACAAAGGAGGAGTGTGGGTCTAGATCAGTGGTATACATACTCCGATGGTTCTCAATCTCTCTCTCTCACTCTCTGTGTCTCTTCCTCTCTCTCTCTTCCTTCTCTCTGTCTTCTGTCTCTCTCTCTTCTTTCCTCCTCTCCCCATTTTCTCTCCCCCTCTCCCTTTTCTCTCTTTCTCTCTCTTCTTCCCCACTCCCTCTCCCTTTTCTCTGTCTTCTCTCTCTCTCTCTCTCTCTCTCTCTCTCTCCCGCCCCCCCCCTTAATAATATCTGCCACACCAACTCTTGTCACCTCCCCTTAGACCGGGAGCTCCTTATGAGGAGGGATGCCGCCCATCACTCAGCAGTGCCCAGCAGATAGTAGGAGCTTGGTAAATACTAGATGTCTGACTGCTTTCTGTTCTCTCAGCTGTGTCTGTAACAGAAGGCAGAAAACCTTAGAAGGCAGGCATGCAGGCAGCACATGGAATTCTGGGGAAACAGTGGGAGGCAAAACCAGTTTCTGCTCTCAAGGAGCTCACGTTGGATAGAGGCAATAGCGTGTCAACAATCAGGTGCTTTTGATATACATGTATATACAGAATTGTGGTTGAGTTGTTTTTCGGTCATGTCTGACTTTGTGTGATGCCATTTGGAGTTTTCTTGTCAGAGATCCTGGAGTAGTTTGCATTTCCATCTCCAGCTCATTTTACAGATGAGGAAACTGAGGCAAACAGGGCTAAGTAACTTGCCCAGGGCAACACAGCTAGTGAGTGTCTGAGGCAGCATTTGATCTCACTAAGATGAGTCTGTCTCTGGACCCAGCACTATCCACTGCGCCACCCAGCTGCCCCATATGCAGAATAGATGGAAGCTAAACTGATAGGAGACACACTGAGAGGTGGGGGAGATCCACAAAGTCTTCCTGCAGAACGTGATGCCTGGATTGTATCTTGAAGGAAGACAGAGGTTTCAATACGCTTAAGTGGCCTGCATTACTTAATATGGCGATTCTTAGGCTCTCATGGCCATATCAGAAAAATCAGTAGGGATATATGGAGTCATAGTAAAAATTACCTAATTCAATTGCCTCATAAAACAATTGGCAGCCAGGTGGCACCAAAGTGTGCAGATCACCGGGCCTGGAGTCAGGAAGACTCATCTTCCCGAGTTCAAATCCAGCCTCAGATACTTACTAGCTTTGAGACTCTGGGCAAGTCACTTAAGCTCTGCCTGTATTAGTTTCCTCACCTAAAAATGGGGTATAATATTTATAAAGAAATTTATAAACCTTAAAGCACTCTATAAATGCTAGCTATTATTAGTATTAAAGCTTTGCTGTCTGGAAGGCCCAGCTACTATAGCACTGTTGATGGAGAAACTCTAAAAATGTTGAATTGGTATTCTGTCCTTCTCTTGAGATCTCTGCCATTTCAAAATCACCACTGCTCCTTCACTTGAGTAGCGAGGAAGTACAATTAAGTAAATCAAAGCAACCCATTAGCCGTATTTGGCAATGTATGCATCATTTGGCACCTGTAGCCCACCACCTTACATTTTTCTTTCTGTCCTCCAAAGCATGGCACAATTCCAACTGTTTCTGTATTGACCAGAATTCTGACAGCTTCTTACCTTATCTTTACTTTGCATTCTAAATTGTTCTCCTCCTTCTGCTTACTCACTGGAACTATTGGTCCTCAGAGACTCTTTTCCTTTCAATTCTACAGGCCTTGGTTAATGACTTATTGGAGCAATATACTAGGAAATCACATACTGGGAAATCAATCGATGCTTTGAGTGTGCTTTTATCATTACATACCTAAGTATTAAGCTCATCAAATAAAACCCTCTACTAGTATCCTTAAGCATTTTTCTTAAATTTGTTAAATTCCTGGCCTCTTGTCTGTTTCCTAGACAGGCTCCTGGCCTCCCACCTTCATTTTTACTCTTCCCTAGAGGTGTGTCTGCTGTTTGACACTCCTGGCATCTTTTGGCCAGCTCGTTTAATAGCCCTGATTCCTTGAGGAGTCACCACTGAACATATGCTATGGGAAGAAATGGGCTGTTGAGGGGTAGCTAGATGGTGCAATAGATAGGATGCCAGGCCTGGAGTCAAGAAAATCTGATCTCAAATCCAGCCTCAGATACTTACCAGTTGTGTGACCCTGGGGAAGTCACTTTACCCAGTTTGCCTCAGTTTCCTCATCTGCAAAATCACTCCAGTATCTCTGCTAAGAAAACACCAAATGGGGTCATGAAGAGTCAGACAGGACCAAATTTGGGCTTGATTCCTGGAAACACTTCTTGACAATAAAATTAGGAATAGAGACTGGATTGTACTTCTATTGACATAAGAAACTCCCTTCACCTCTGCAGGTATCTTCTCTACAGCTTAGGGTGTTAGAAAATTGCTTCCACCACAGAAAGGTTAAACGATCTGCCTGGGGTCACACAGATAGTATGTATCAGAGTGACTTGAATTTATGTGCTCCTGCCCTTGAGGCGGGTTCTTAATGCCAAAATGGATGGGCTGCCCTGGAAGATCCAATCCAATAAACATTTATTGAGCACCTACTATGTGTCAGGCACTTAGTAGCTAAGTGCCAGGTATACATTAACATTAAGAAACACAGACAATCCCTGCCCTTGGGGAGCTTATAGTCTAAAGCGGGGAGACAATATACAAAAAGAGGCAGGAAGGGGACATCTTGTTCCATGAAAATGAAGCGAGTCAGGGCAGTGGAGTGAGATCATGACTCTCTTCTGTCTTGTTTCAGTCGTGTCCAGCTCTCTGTGACCCCATTTAGGGTTTTCTTGGCAGAGATCCTGGACTGGTTTGCCATTTCCTTCTCCAGCTCATTTTACAGATGAGGAAACTGAGGCAAACATAGTTAAGTGACTTATCCAGGGTCACACAGCCAGTAAGTTTTTGATGCCAGATTTGAACACATGAGGAAGAATCTTCCTGATTCCAGGCCTGGTGCTCTATGCACTGTATTACCTTGCTGTACTTTGCTTCTTGTTAAACTCATCAAACATAGTCTGGGTGACCACTCGTTGGGTGTATTTTATAAGGGACTCCTGGCCAGGTATGGGTTGCATTTGATGGCTCCGGAGGTCTTTTCCAACTCTGAGGTTCTGTGGTGACTGTTCGCTGATCGTCAGGACTTGTTAGGAAATCTTGGCTTTTTATCTGCTCTAAAAAATAGTCACGTAAACTGGCCGACATGCACTCAGTCCTGATGCTTTCAATGGATGATTTGCCCACTTGGAAATTTTACTAACAATCCCACATACTGGAAAATTACTTTGGTAATTGAGTGTGCCTGCAATCTGCTTTATTCTGGGGACAATAAAACGTTTGTCAAGAATTTCGAGCAGGAGAGGCTGGACAGAGCCTCTTTGGGCCTTTGAATTTGGGTAATTACTGTGAGTGCTAATGACTTGGAAGGCTGGGTAAAAATCACTTCAGCCCATCACTTCAGTGTCTGCCTATCTTGTTTTCCCCTGGTAACTATGGAGATACACTTTGTATTCTCCTCTGCCCCTTCTCCTCAACCCAGACACCTGCATCCAATCAATAGGTGATGGTGGAGAGACGCAGGTGATAAAGTCATGTAACGCTTCTCGAGGAGAAGAGGTTTCTGGGGATCATGGGGTTGGGAGCACCGGAATCTTGGTTTTCTTTAGAAATAAATCACATTTAGTCACTCTTAGCTACATCTGCCGGAACTGTACCTAGCCGTTTATTTGACTTGGAGTCTGGGGATCTGGCTTCCAATCCTAGCTTTGGTGCTAGATGGCTGTGTGACTATGGGTAGATTACTATCCCTCTCTGGGATTCAGTTTCCTCATCTATAAAGTGAGGCCTTTGAAATTCTAGAGCATTTGGGAGTTATTAAATCCTACATGTTAACTAGTAGTGTTGGCCATGAAGCAGGTGTTGAAAAATACTTAATGAGGAGTTGTTCTTCAGTCATTTTATGTTCTCTGTGACCCCATTTGGGGTTTCCTTGGCAAAGATACTGGAACAGTTTGCAATTTCCTTCTCCAGCTCATTTTATAGATGAGGAAATGGAGACGAACAAGGTGAAGTGACTTGCCCAGGGTCACACAACTAGGAAGTGTCTGGGCTGGATTTGAACTCTGGAATGTAAGTCTTCCTGACTCCAGGCCCAGAACTCCATTCACTGCATCACCTAGCTGCCCTTACTGAGGAGTGCTTCTGATTTTTCATCTGGTTACATCAGTGAAGGCTGTTGTATGGCTCACATATTCAAATGCTCCTGTGATCTCATTAGCTCATGGATATAAGTGCTAGCATTAACCAAGGCTGGGAAGTTTTCAAAGCACTTTGCATAGATAACCTTATTTGACCTCAAAACATCTATGAAAGGTGGGTGCTATTATCCTATTTTATAGATAAGGAAACTGAAACTGGGAGAGGTTAAAGACTTGCCCTTGGTCACCAGGTAATAAGTATTTAAAGTATAATTTGAATACAGGTCTTCCCAATTCCAAGTCCAGAATTCTTTACACTAGGCCACTAGGGTGCCTGTGTTGTTAATGGAAATGGTCTCCTTTTGCTTTGAGTAATTCAGCTATTTCGTTGAATCTTGCTAAGTGCTAAGCCCTAGGCCCAAACCCCTATTAGGTGTAACATTAACATTATTATGTAATAGTAATTAAGGTGGGACATTTTGCTTTTATTCTCTTAAGTGCCTTTAATGATTCTGGAACAGATAAAGTGGGATCTTTTTGTCTTGGGGTATTTCTCAGCACTGA
>JAQQSZ010013976.1:0-11628 GCA_028646595.1 Phalanger gymnotis
CAAGCAGAATGTACGCCATCTTGGAGTGGGGGGGGGGAGGAGGAAATGGGGAGAAAATTTGTAATTCAAACGCCTGTGAAAATCAATGCTGAAAACCAAACATGTCAAAAATAAAGAAAAAAAAATGAAAAAAAAAAGAATTTTTGTGTTATTCTTGCATCCTCTTTTTGGAAAAGATTGAAATAGTTCTCGGATCTACCAGTAACTTATGAATGTTCTTGTCTATTATTTTACAACTGTCTCAGCATTGAATTTTATTGATTTTTACTGCTCGTATCAGCTCAATTGCTTTAAAATGGTATTCCAAGATTATTCTAATTTCCATATCTTTAAACATTAGTGAATTCAGAATTTTTTTTCATAAGGTTATTGATAATTTATGTTTCTTCTTTAATAAACTACCTATTCATATCATTAATAGAATGGCTATTACTCATGAATTTGTGACGGTTTATTGCAGCTTTTCGATTAGACTTTAACTAGAAACATTTATTGAAAATATTCCACTACCTCAGTTTCTTTCTTTTTTATTCCAAATATTTGGCAGGGTTGTGTGTGTGCATGTGTGTGTGTGTGTGTGTAGTTGTGATAAAGCTTTTAAAAATTTTTTATAGTCAGATTTATATATTTTGCCTCGTGATTATGAAAGATAAAACAATTATTAATTTTTTTAGATCTTTAAAATTTGAAATATATGATATTTAATAAGGCATGTAGGATTAGCCTCATTTTTTGCCAAACTACTATTGCATTTTCCTGAGGGTTTTAATTAAATAGTGGTGTTTTTACTCAAGGGTGTTATGATTTTTAGTTTCTCTAACACTAGTCTACTGTATATTTTGATTCTATGTCAGCATAATCTAATCTATTTCACTGCTCTATTTTTTCTCCTTTTTCATTCAGTAGTAGTTAATTAACACTCACTGCTCAGTGTAGTATAATTTGAAATTTGGCAGTGCAAGTTTCTTTGCCTTTTGTTTTTCACAGTTCCCACAGTTCTTGACATTTTGTTCTTTCATATTAATTTTGTTACTATTTTAGCGAATTCTATAATCTATCCTCTTAGTGTTTTGCTCATTATTGCATTGATTTAATAGATTATTTTGGATAGTGTTGTCATCTTTATATTTTTATCATCTAACCATGCACACCAAATACCTCTCCAATTACGTTATTCTGCCTTTATTTAAAAATTATTTCATTGTTCTTTTCACACAGGCCTTGTATGCATCTTAGTATGCTAATTCCTAAATATTTAAAACTTTTTATTGTTATTTGAAATGCAATTTGTTGTATTATTTTAGATAAAAATTTAGAGAATTTTTAGTGCTTATCTTGCCTATAATATGGTATAGTAAATTTAAAAAACTGTTCTCAGAGACAGAAAACTTGGGTTCAAGTCTTATCTCTGATTAAGTAAGTAGTGGCTGTATGATGGGAGTTTTCTTTCTCTCTCTGTCTTTGTTACTCTGTCTCTACCTCCACATCTATGTACATATATAATCTCTCAACACATATAATAGTATATAGATATATATTTTACATGTTACATGTCATATACGTGCATAGATATATTTTTTCAGATCAAGACTATCATCCATACTATCTTACTTATAGCCTACTATGTCACTAATGATAGTTATTATCTTGATCAATATTACGGTTGTTGAGGTTGAGTCCTTGGGGTTAAGAAGGTATCAAAAATAACCTTCTTGTCCATCATTTTTCTTTCATTTTTCTGCCTCATCACTCTAGATTTTTAGTTCCTTTTCTATTTCCTCAGACTGCGCATCAGTGACTGAGATATTAGAATGCAAATATGCTTCCATTGTCATTGATGGAGAGATTGATTTGTTAAAGAATTGGATAGAGCTTTTCAGCCGTTTGCTGTTCTCTCCCAGTTTCAACCTTAAATACTCTTGCAATAATCTTTCTCTGCTGCCAAACTTTCTATAAACCATTTTCCCTATTCACCACTTCTTGCTATTTTATTAAATAGCAAAAGAAGACCTCAGCATGTTAGGTAGCCTCCTAGCAAGATTAAAACGAAGACATGTACAAGAGTTACATTGGATGAAAAAGCATTAATGGATTGTAATTCACACCAATGGAGGCTGTACTCACAGCAAAGAGGCCACAGATTCTTCCAAATATTAAAGAAGTCACTGTTATTATTTCTAGAATGTTGTTGAATAATAATGAGGAAAATAGGCTGTCTTCTTTTATTCTTGTTCTTAGTGGAAAAGCTTCTATTGTTTCTCCATTACCTGTAATAGTAAATTTTGTATTCAGATAAATACTTTTAATCATGTTAAAGAAATATCATTCTATTTCTATGCTTTTTGGTGTTTTAATATAAATGATATATTTCATCAAAGAATTTTCTGCATATATTGACATATATTGCATTGTTTTATTATTGATATGATATTATGGTCATTATTTTCTTAATTCTGGATTATTCTTGCATTGTGCATGTGTATATATGTATATGTACACACATCTAACTTGCTCATGATGTATCTGTTTTGCCAGTATTTTATTTAATATTTTACATCAATATGAATTAATGACATGTAGCCAGCATAGAGTTGTATGTAGATTGATAGCTTCAGACTCAGGATGGCTCAGGTTCAAGTAAATCTTACCTTTGAAAAATACTGGCCATGTGACCTTGGACAAGTTACTTACCACTTAGTGCATTGATCAACTCTCTAGCATTATTAGTTATTGAGAAGGTATTGATCTGCTTTGACACAGGAAGTCATTTAATGGAATGCCATATACTAGAGGTATCAAACACACAGCCCAAGGGCAGGTGACCATGGATACCATTCCTGAATGAGATCAAACAAGAATAAAATGGAATTCAGGAGTACTTGAAATAAATAAAAATACAATAAAATATATTATTACATTTTAAAAATAAGTTTAAATACTGTGGGAAGGGAGGATTAGTGGCCCAGGTTTCTATCTGAGTTTGATACCACTGCCCTACATTGATAAAACCAAAAGTTCTATGAAAATTTTATTAATTATATCTATACATAAATATATGTTTGTGTGTATATCTATGTAAAATAATCTGTATACCTACAAATATATATGCACGTGCTTATATATATATATACACACATATATACGTATATATATACACATGTATATATATACGTATATACGTGTACATATATAAACATGTATATATATATATATATATACAACATGTATATATACATATATATATATACATACATTTTCTCTTTTCATGAATTAGACTTCTTTGGTTTGGGGACCAGCACCCTATTTGTCTTATTGAAAGGACTGGACAGAATGCCATCTTCCTCTAAATATGAAGATTATAGATAGTAAAAGAATTATATGTTCTTAAAAATATTTGACAGAAATTGTCTGTAAAGCTATCTGGTTCCAGTTGTTTCTGTGAGGATAAGGCAAGGAGCAGGTCATTAATGGTTTAACTATATATATGTATGCGTGTGTGTGTGTGTGTGTGTGTGTGTGTGTGTGTGTGTGATATACATACAGGGTGTTCTAAAAGTCTTAGTGCAGTTATAAGATATTAAAACAATATACATTCACACACTCATACATGTATATATGTGTGTATGTATGTGTATTATGCTTTTTTCCCTGCCTGTTCTCCATGAGTTGAATTCTCTTTTCCGATGCCTCTACCTCTTGACTTCCTTCAAGTTTCAGCAAAATTCTCACCTTCTGCAAAAGGCCTTTCCTAGTCTTCTTTGTTGCTCATTTGTCTTCTATATATCTTGTTGGTACATAGTTATCTGCAGGCTATCTCTCTCCTAGATTGTAAGTTCCTTGAGGGCAGGGATTGTTTTTGCCCTTTTTTTGTATCATCAATTCTTAGCACAGTGCCTGGCACATAGTACCCAATAAATGCTTATTGACTTGAAGACTTGTATGCTTTCTCTTTCTATGTATTATTGGTTAGAAACAATATGGTGCAGTTCAAATCTCATTTCTTTAATACTCTTTTGTTTCATCTCTATGCCTCTAGCCTCTACCTATTCCAATCTGTCTTGTAGCCAGCAGCAGAACTCCAACTATGTCACCACCAACTACCCTCCACCTCCATTCAGTTAATAACCTCTCCATGATCTAACACAGATGACTCTGCTTGCTATTTAAAGCCCTTCACAACCTGGCCTATTTTTATCTTTCCATTTTTTATATTTTCCTCCCCAAAATGCACTCTCTGATCCAGCTAAATTGACCTTCTAGCTGTTCGTCACATAAGACACTCCATTTCCCAAGTGGGTTGGGTTTGTGCTGTCTCTCCTACTCAAAATGTTCTCCCTCCTCCCTTCTGACTCCTGGCTTCCTAGGCTTTCTTCAAAACTCACCTCGAATTGCACCTTCTGTAGAAGGTCTTCCGAGGTCCCCAATAGCAGTATGGCCCCTTGTCACTTTCTGTTTTAGAAATATGGTTCTCCTTGACTTAAAAAAAATAGCTTAGCAAATTTTAAAAAAAAAATCTAAATATTTTTCCCCATTAGAAAAAAAAGTATTTTTTTGGCAAGATGAGGAAGAGTGTATGTGCAGAATTATGATTTCATTGGTATAGAGAACAACAGATGATGAAACTCCTTTTGCCAATGCAGAATGGCAATTACTCTGCAACAGATGTTGTGGTCACAGATGTAAAAATCTGTGACTGAAGGGTTATGTCTCATCCAGGGTTATAACCTACTATTTTTCAGAGATTAAACTTGAATTCGTATATTCCTTACTCAGAGGTTGCCCTTCTATCCACTAAAACATACTGCCTCCTATAATTTTATTTATGTAAATCTTTCATTTGTCTTTGTAAATTCAATCCCAGGTAGTCTTTGAATTGAATGGAATTTACATTTTTGTGTTTATTTATATTTCTGCCAGTTTTTGTTAATAACTATATAGAAATGCTGATATATGTGGCTTTACACTTTATTGCTTTATTATGATTTTACAAAGCATACTGGATATATTTTCCCACCATCCATCTCTGTATAATTTTGCACACAAGTTTATATTCTAAACTTCTGTTGCCTTTGTTTGCTGTATCTCTCCTCCTGGCAACTACAGCAAGTTATTTGTTAACTAAGGTATTTCTTAGGCTTTTTAAAATATTATTTTAGCAATTGATTTACAGTGATTAAACTTCACTATTATTATTATAATGAATGACAATGTCCTTTTGTCCATCTCATTCCTCATCATTCAGCACTCATTTAAGTAGATTAAATGGGAGTTGCTCTAATCTTAGGCAATATGTTTTTTTTTAAATTTTGTTTCTTTCTAGTTTGTTTTCTTACTGGTTTTTGTCTTTGTTCTAACATGACAGTGATGTGACCATACACAGACAATGATTAAGGAATTAGCTTCACATCAGTAATGACTTGTTTCCTCTCTGTTAAAATATAACCCATTTCATTTTTGTGATATTATCTAGTGCTATATAAGTGCCAATTGTTATTATGGGTCAATTTATATTAAAAAATTTTTTGTTTGAAAAATCATTAACATGTTTGACAAAACAGCTTTCTACACTTGAACACAGCCAGTTATCAATTGCTCAAGATGAAGGAAGAGATCAATGATGATATGATCTCCCATATCATTTGTTTTTGAATCATTCATACTAAGCTATGGAATTAATCCCCTGATTGCTTCTAATTGTATTTATCTCCTTAATTTTCATTTTCTTAAGCTAACATTAGGCATTACTAACTGATTTGATATGGAAAGAAGCTAACCAAAGACCAACATTTTTGTAGCTAATTCAATCAACAAACATTTATTAAGTACTTACTATGTGCCAGGAACTGTGTTGGAGATACAAAAAGAGGCAAAAAACAATACCTACCCTCAAGGGGCTTACAACCTAATTCACATACAGGCAGACAGACAGACAGACAGACAGACAGACAGACAGACACACACACACACACACACACACACTGCTCATAAACAATAATCTCTGGGTCTTGTGGAGATTAAGAAAGGTGTCTGCTACAAATTTCATAAATAATCAGTTGGTGGTGCAGTGGATAGAGTACTGGGCCTGGAGTCAGGAAGACTCATATTTGTGAATTCAAATCCAGCCTCAGATACTTACTAGTTGAGTGACCCTAGGTAACTCATTTCACCCTGTTTGCTTCAGCTCCTCATCTGTAAAATGAGCTGGAGAAGGAAATGGCAAATAACTCCAGTATCTTTGCAAAGAAAACCCCAAATGGGGTCATGAAGGGTCAGAAACAATTGGACAGCAACAATATATATTACACTGTTACATTATGTATAAAATATTTATATAGAGACATGTTTGTGTGCATATTTCCCTCATTTCAACATTACATTCATCACTAGGTATTATTTATTGAATCATTATGTCATCTTGCTAGGCTCTTGACAAACTATAAATAGCTGTTAGCAAAAAAGAAAAACATATTCTTGAAAGTGGTATATTAAGTAACATGTAAAGCAGATAATATCCCCACATTGACTTCAGCTTTTCAAGGAGAGATGTGTTCTGAACCTAGTAGCCTAAGACCAAGCAAGAAAAGCACAGTATCAGGTCTAAGAGTAGCAGAATCTTTGGCTTTAGCATTTTAATATATATATATATTATATAACATGTTCATCTAAACAATATAACATGTTCATCTAAACTTGAACTTCAGTTAAGATTTCTTTTAAAGGCTGGAGCCAAGCATCTCCTTCCTTTTGCACCCTTGACATTTTTCTTGCTCTCACTTCAGTTTCTGGTGTATAGCCACACCCTGCCTTTATACTATATTGCTGTGTTTATTTTGTTTGACTGAAAAGGTGAGCAGCCAGAGTTGCAGAGATTTCACTATTCCAAAATACACACACACACACGCACACACACATACACAAATGACAACTACAGGCAGTAGGCGCCATGAATTTTATGTGTTCTGGTTGCTATCTGTAGCTCAGCCCTACTTTCATCAGACCCAGCAGACAGTGAGACCCCAATGCCATCAGGGAACCTAAAAATACCATTTCTCTGAGTTATCAGGTCAATTACCTGGACTTACTTTACGAATTATATTACAGAGCATTTTAGAATGTTGAATTTCCTTATGAACATAGCGACCTGTTATAGAAGCCCCTTATTTTTGAAGAGAGTGGCCAGCCATGGTCACAAATTCAATGGGTACCAGGACCCCCATTTTTGAAGAACTGAGATTTGAAGAGCTGGACAGCAAGGTAGGCTCTTCTGTGGCCCAAATCTAGGAGGAAGCCATGGTCTAATGGGCTGATGCTCTCATGAAACAGATTTTAAGCAGTACCCTTCCTCTGTGGCCCCTGAATCATGTTTTTTTTGTTTCTTTGTGCCCCCATATCATCTTTGTTTCTTTCTGTCTCCCTGAATCATCTTTTTTGTTTATTTGTTCCCCTCTGTATCAACTTCTTTTTGTTTCTTTATGCCCCCCTGCATCAACTTTTTGGTTTCTTTGTGCCCCCCCATATCATCTTTTTTTGTTTCTTTGTGCCCTTATATCATCTTTGCTTTTTAAATTTCTTTTGGGTCTCAAGCCTGTGGAGATCGTGCTGCAATTCCAATCACTCTACCTTGACCCTCCTCTCAACCCCCCACCCCATCCCCCCTAATCCCAACTGTCTTGGTCTCATTAGGCAGATTGACATGATCAAGTAATATTTTTTCCTGCCTCCCCTAAGAAAATATTGCAGCTTGTTGGTTGAGTAGTGAACTGATCCAACTGTTTTGGAGAGCAATTGGGAACTGTGCCCAAAGGGCTATAAAAATTTGCATACCCTTTGACCCAGCAATACCACTTCTAGGACTATATCTTAAAGAGATCATACAAATGGGAAAAGGACACACATGTACAAAAAAATTTATAGCAGCTCTTTGTGGTGGCCAAGAATTGGAAATTGAGCGGATGCCCATCAATTAGGGAATGGCTGAACAAGTTGTGTCATATAAATGTAATGGAATACTATTGTGCTATAAGAAATGAGGAGTAGGCAGACTTCAGAAAAACCTGGAAGGACTCATATGAATCGATGCTGAGTGAGGAGAGCTGAGCCAGGAGAACACTGGACACAGTAAAAGCCCCATTGTGCAATGATTAACTTTGATAGACTTGGCTCTTCTCAGCAATGCAAGGCTCTAAGACAACTTCAAAAGGCTCATGATGGAAAATGCCCTCCACATCCAGAGAAAGAATTACAGAGTCTGAATGCAGAGCAAAGCATACTATTTGCTCTCTCTCTTTTTTGTTTTGTTTTATTTCTTCTTTCTCATGATTTATTCCATTGGTTATAATTCCTCTTTACCACATGATTAATGTGAAAATATGTTTAATATGAATGTATGTGTAGAGCCTATATCAGATTGCATGCCATCTTGGGGAGCGGGGAGGGTAGGGAAGGGGAGAAAATTTAGTACTCCAAAGCCTGTGGAACTGAATGTTATAAACTAAAAATAAATTAATTAATTAAAAAAGAAAACATTGCAGCCAGTCATGGCCACAAATTTAATGGGTGTCAGGACCCAGAGAACCATGAGGACTAGCAGCAGAGTAAGACTGTGCTATTTCCTTAGGGCAATCCTTCTGACTTCATAGGTTCATGGATTTAGATTTATAAGGGATCTCAGAGCCTGCCTAATCACTGCCCCCACCCCGCCCCCCACATTTTACAGGTAAGGTAACTGAAGCCCAGAGAGATTTAGTGGCTTGTCCAAGACCGTACAGGTATGAAGTGAGTTAGACAGAATTTGAACATGGGTCCTCTGACTGCAAAGTCAACACTTTTTCCACTGGGCCATTATAACCCAGAGTTCAAGCCTGGCTCATTTGCATAAGGCTTATCAAATTACACCATGTCAATTTCCCTTTACTGCTACAGATACCTTTCAACCTTAAAGTATACAACCTTACAAAAAGGGTGTATGCACCCCAGAGGATAAGTGGTCATTTGTTTGGTATCCTAAAAAAAAGAATTTTGAGGTGTCATGACATGGTGGGAGGAGCACTGTTTCTGAAGTAGGGTGATTTGGGCCCAACTGACCTCAGGTCAGACACTTGCCATCCTTGGGCTTCAGTCTGTCATCTGAAAACTGAGTTGGGGAAGGTACTTGGACTAGATGACATCCAAGGACCTTCTAACTCTAGACCTGGGTTTTTGTCCTTTGCAAGGAAAAAGAAAGAGTGGCCTCCCAGGCCCAGAAGTTAGCAGCAGAGGACTGATGGCCTCATGATTCTCCAGTCTAATTGACAAAAGCATGGCCAATTCAGGAAACTGAGACAACAGAGGAGAACCCATAAAATAGTACCTTTTCCCATTCCATGAAGGAACTTAACCAGGTTTTTTTTCTTAATTTTTAAAAGGTTTTTAAATATTTCTCTCTTTGGTGTAGGGTAACAATTTGCTCAGTTATGATGAAAGTACTCAAAATAATGAACATCAGCAAAAGGAATTAGGGAAGCTGAATTTAGAAAATAGAACATTTAAGAAGGCCTAATTGCCATCTTCAAAAATCTGAGTGGTGGTCATGTGGAAGAAGGATTAGATAACTGATTATGTGTGGTCTCAGTGGGAAGAACAAGGACAAAAAACACAGAAATTACAGAGAATTCAATTAGCATTAGTTAAGTACCTACTATGTGCCTGGCACTCTGCTTACAAAGAATGGTAGGTAAAAGATAATCACTGCTCTCAAAGTAACATTCAACAACTATATGTAATCAAGCTATATACAAGATCAATTGGAAATAATCAACAAAGAGGAAACCAGAAAGAGTGATTAGAAGAGACTTCTCTTAGAAATTGGGATTTTAGTTGATACTAGAAGAAATTTAGGGAAGCCAGGAAATGGAAACAAGGAAGGAGAACATTCCAAGCATGGGGGACAGCTAGAGAACATACCCAGAGTTGGGAGATGGAGTGTCTTGTTCAAGGAAAAACAAGGAGGCCATTGTCACTATATTGCAGAGTATATGGAATAACAAATAAGAAGTCTAAAAATATCCAGTTAGAAGGGACTTTTATATTTGGTCTTCAAGGTGATAGAGAACCACTGGAGTTTATTGAGTAGGGGGTAATGGGGTCAGTGCAAGACATGGTCCTGTAATTTAGGAAGAATACTTTGACCGCTTAGTAAAATATGAAGCAAGATTCTTAGCTAAGAAGGTAGAGGTGGGGGGAGTCATAGAAGAGTGTAGTTAGAGGAAGGGTGATGGCATGGGAGAGAATTGAGATGTCAAGGAATTGGAGGTCATGGTGTAGACAAAGAATATGTCTTCATACTGGAAGCAGAGGGAGAAAGGGCATGGCAATAGATTATTATTAGATGAGGAAATTTTAGACCATGCACATGGAAGTGTTGCATTTGTGGTTGATGACAAGATCAAGGGTATGACCATCTTTTTTTTAATGAGACTAAATATCCTTTATTATTAGTTTTTAAAAATCTTGGCTTAATTCTTTTGATACAGTAAGTCAAGGATCTGGTTCTAAATTCAGTTTAATTTTGATACTTGGTTTAATTTCTTCATATCTGGTAAAGATAATTCACCAAGATACTAAGATCGCAGCAGTAGAACTACATCATTGACTAGATCTCATGATGCTCATTTTTCTTCTTTTTTAAAGTTTTTTTTAGCATTTTTATGTAAAGTTTTGAGTTCTAAATTCTATCCCTTCCTTCCTCCCCTCCCCCTCCCTGAGAAGGTAAACAATCAGATATAGGTTACACATGCACAATTAGGTAAAACATTTCCATATTAGTCATGTTTTACAAGAAGACTCAAATAAAGGGAAAAAGTGAAGGAAAAAAAATGAAAACTAGCATGCTTCAGTCTACATTCAAACAATATCACTTCTTTCTCAGGAGGTGGATAGCATGCTTCATCATTTGTCCTTTAGATCGCTGTATTGCTGAGAATAGCGAAGTCATTCACAGTTCTTCAGCCGACAATATCGCTGTTGCACAACATTTTATTGGTTCTCTTCACTTCACTAGGCATCAGTTCATGTAAAAGTCTTCCCAGGTTTTTCTGAAATCATCTTGCTTCTCATTTCTTTTTTTTCTGCAATTAGATTTTGTTACTATAATTTTCCCTTCTACTTTTATTTGTTTCTTTTTTCCCTCTTTTTTTAATTTAATATATTTAGTTTTCAGCCTTGATTTTCACAAGACTTTGAATTACAAATTTTCTCCCCATTTCTACCCTCCCCCCCACTCCAAGATGGCATATATTCTGGTTGCATTGTTCCCCAGTCTGCCCTCCCTTCTGTCATCCCACTCCCCTCCCATCCCCTTTTCCCTTCCTTTCTTATAGGGCAAGATAAATTTCTATGCCCCATTGCCTGTGTATCTTATTTTCTAGTTGCATGCAAAACACTTGGTTTTTTTGTTTTTGAACATCTGTTTTTAAAACTTTGAGTTCCAAATTCTGTCCCCTCTTCCCTTCCCACCCACCCTCCCTAAGAAGTCAAGCAATTCAACATAGGCCACATGCATATCATTATGTATAACCCTTCCACAACACTCACGTTGTGAAAGACTAACTATATTTTGCTCCTTCCTAACCTATCCCCCTTTGCTGAATT
>JAQQSZ010013977.1:0-11627 GCA_028646595.1 Phalanger gymnotis
TGGGGAGCATTGCTAAGTAACTGTTCTTACGAAGAAAATCTAGGGGTTTTAGTGGACTGGAAAGTCAATAAGAGACAGTGACACTGATATGGAAGCTATCATATGAAGTTCATATGAGAGGCCTAGATTTCAGAACAAGGGAAGGAGTCTACTCTCTTCTCTTGACACCCCTTTCCCAACACACACACACAATTGTATTCAGTTTGGGAATGGGGGTCATATTTTAGGAAGGGCACAGATAAGTCAAGAACATGGGGAACAGGATAATGAGAACCTTGAGGCCATGCCCTGTTGGGATTGCTTGATGGAATGGGGGATGCCTATCTTGGAGAAAAGAATACTTGGGGTTTGAAACATGATAGCAGTCTTCAAGTATTTGCAGGGTTATCTCATGGAAAAGAGATAACATTCTGCTCAGCCTTCAATGGCAGAACTAGGAACATTAGGTGAAAAGTATAGAGAGTTTGATTTCAGCTGGATGGAAGGGAAAATTTGCTAACAATTTACAGTTGTGCTAAAGAGGTTTGTTGTTCATCTTTCATTCTCAAAGAGGACCACTGACATCAGGAGGGTGATATCTTGACTTGCAAGTGAATTGGATTTAAGTGAGGCGGAGTCGTGCAAAGTCATCAGCCTCACTCTCTCCTCCAGAGTCACTGGAGTCAAATGGCAAGTCATAGGTCAGGAGTGCTGGTGATGGCCCTGGTGCAGTGGGAGACCAAGGCCTTTTTAAATTAAGAGCTTTCCCAGGTCTCAGTTTGTCTGAGGCAATGCTCATTCGATAATTAAAGGCTAGGTAAGAATTGAGGTAAAAGATGGCCTAGTTTGTGTTCATAAAAGAATCAGTCTAGGAGGGGAAGACCTGCATAGTATCTGGCCAGAACAGAAACAATTTTTAGAGTGATTTGGGTTTAAATGCATAGTCAGGTAGCTCCGTTTGAATCACAATGGACTTTACCAAAGCCCGGTTTTAGGGGACCGAGCTGGTTTTGGAGGTGGTGGGATCCTTCTCACCACTGGTCTTTAAGCAGAGACTGGATTAGTCACTTGTCTGCAGGGTTACAAAGGGATTCTTAGTCAATTGGACTAGATGACCTTGACAGACTTTTTTAATGTTTAGATTCTGTGAAGCGGTGGGAAGGAAAGACCAAGTGAATGAATGAAAAAAAATAAGCATCTACTATGTGCAAATAAAATTTTGAAATGAGAGTGTATATAAGAGAAGAGAATCAATGGCAAATCCTTGAGGAACACACATGTTAATGTGTTGGACAGAGGAGGAGGAGCCAATGAAAGACCCCAGAAGTGGAATACATGGAGATAAAGATGAATCAAGTGAGTGTGGCATTCTCGAAAGTGAGGGAGTAGAGTTTGTCCAGTAGGCGAGGCTGTTAGCAGTGTTAGCAGCAGGAAGGTCAAAGACGATGATCATGAAGAGGTAAGTAGAATGGCAAGGGCAGAAGCATGGGAAGGTGTTGAGGAAAGAGGGGACAGTAAAGGAAGTGAACAGGAGTTAAGTACGGCCAAGTTTTTCAAGAAATTTAGGAGTTAAAGAGGAGAGAGAAATGAGAAAGTGACTTGGTGAACTTTAAGGATAGAAGAAAGCTTTTTTTTTTTTTAAGATTTAGGAAACCTAAGGATGTTTGTAGGCAGATGGCAGGGAACCAATGAGAGAGAGATTAAATATACAAGCTACAGAGGGATAATTGCTTGAGAAAAGTCTTGGAGATAATGTGAGGGAATGGAAGGAGGAAATGAAATCAGCTACTCAGGTAATTAGCTTTCATGAGTGGCATGGTTATTCCTTCTGTGATAGGAGGAGGGAGGGTGTTGATGTTGAAAACATTTGAGGGAAGTTTGGAAAGTTCATGTCAAATGGACTTCATTTTAAAAAATAAAATTTATTGGTGTCTTTTTTTAAAATCATTTTCTGAGGACACAAAGAAAGGCAAACAGTCCCTGCTCTTAAGGCACTTACACTCTAATGGAGGAGACAACATGCAATCAAACAGGCACATGAAAGATAAATACAGAGTAGGTGGAAGGTAACAGTGGAAAGGAAGGCTGAAGAAAAGGCAGGATCTTACCTTGGGAAAAAAAAAAAACCCAACTAAACAGAAGACCCTGATAGGATAACCTTGTTGTTCAGTCATGTCCAATTCATCTTGACTCGATTTAGGGTTTTCTTGGCAGAGATACTGGAGTGGTTTGCCATTTCCTTCTCCAGCTCATTTGACAGGTGAGGAAACTGAGGCAAATATGGTTAAGTGATTTGGGGTCACATAGTTAATAAGTGTCTGAGGCCAAATTTGAACTCAGGAAGATGAGTTCTTGACTTCAGGCCTAGTATTCTATCCATTATGCCACAGAGCTGCCAGAGAAGGTAACTTCTCTAGAAATTGTGAGTAATTGGCAAAAGATAGCTGAAATAAACTACTGTAAGTAGAAAGGACATGTTGACCTTTTTAAAAAAAATTTTAGATGCATTCCTTATTTTACTCTATATATTTCATTTAGAGGTATTTTTTCCTTGTTTTCTTTCTGCTTGTTTTGTTCCACTTATGATCAGAGCATATATATATATATGTATGTACATACATATATATATATATAATGTGCATGTATATATATATATATATATATATTTTTGCATTATCTATTTCATGGCACAATTGAGAGTAATGGATAATAACTGCTTTTGGGAGATGGATGTCTCAACACACATCTTTTGACACTCATTCCCTGACATACATCAAGTGAGAAATATCTGATAGGAAGAAAAAGCATTCCGTGTCAAAAAAGGGCTACTTAATTCTCCAGAGACACCAGCATTTAACAGCCTTCGCTTATCCAGTATTGCTGTAGATAATCAATATTGAATTTTAATGGCTACGTCTTGAAGCTGAAGTGTTCATTTCACTCATTAATTCTTTTTCTGCCCTTACCTTCTCTGTCCCTCATGACTGTAAGGTTATTTATATTTGTTCCTGTAGCCTGATTTATTCAAGCATTATATTATCTTTCAAAATTAGATTTTGTTGTTTGTCAAGCTTCAGTTTTTAAAGTATTTGCTTTCAAGACCTTTGTGAGAAATTCATCATTTGAAAAGAATTAATTTTCCCTCTTCTTGAAATCAGAATGTGTTTTGATGGATTTTACACAATTCACAAAACAGACAAAAGAAAGGAGAGGGCTTGTAGCCCTCGACATATATGTCTAAAATCCTAATAAAATAGAGTGTGTGTTCATGCTGAATGACTTAGAAGTAGATGCTGTCTTCTCTGACAAATTGTGTTCTCTTTAACATCTGTCACTTTCCCATCAAATCATGTTAGCAAACTGACAAGGTTAAAATGCCTGGGACTTTTCATCTCTTTTGAAGGGCCAATGAAGATGATATGGTTTTCTCGGGGTGAAGCTGACTTAATGAGTTGGTGCTCAACCTGTACTCCTGCTTTGTGTTGATCTGAGGTGAGGGAGGGTTTTTGTAAATTGCCACTTCCCTCTTTTAATCATCCAAGTACAAATTCTATTGACCTCAATTGAAGTTGCGTCATAAAATCATGAGATTGTAGATGGAGGACTGGAGTGATTTTGGAGGTCATTTACTCCAACTCTCATTTTTGCGGAGGAAGAACTGAAGCCCAGAGAGATTAAGGAATTTACCTGTGGTCACATGAAAGGAGAGTAACAGAATCGGGATTCAAAAGGAGTTCCTCAGTTTCCAAATCCATTCAGTCTTTTCTCTGAACCACAAAAAATTCTGAATAACGATGACCCACCACCAACTGAAGTATGAATGCACAAACTTCTCAGGTTTTTCAAGTATTTACTTTTAAGGACTTTGTGAGATATACACAATTTAAAGGGAGTTAATTTTTTCCTAATCTGGAGATCATAATTTTTCTTTATTTTCATGGATTTTATGTCATCCATGGTGCATTAGCCCAAGTCTGCCTCTCAATCTCAGTATCTAGGACTGGACTGGGTGGGCCTGACAGCAGAAGGAAAGGAGGAGTTATTGTAGCTTTTCACACTAACCACACACACACACACACACACACATATACACACACACACACACACTTCTAAAATCCCAGTAGAAATGTGTTTATTTATTGCTGAATGACTTTCACATTAACATAGTCTTATATCTCTCACCAGGGCCAGGCAGGTAGAGACTGCAATCTGTCAGAGATCTTAGAGATTTTTCTGCCCACTCCTTTTATTTTATACATGAGGAAATGGCTTGGTGTTAGTTTCATTTTCAGGACTGAGAGAGAGGGGGATTTAAGAAGCATTAAAGACAAATAATTGTCTCAGATAAATCTATAACTAAGTTATCTTTTCTGAAAATGAGTGAAGAATAGCCATGCATCTGACCTGGAGAAGTTAATAAAGGAAAATAAGCATCTAATTTAAAATGTAGCAGTATTCCAAGGAGATAATTCTGAATATAATCCAAGTTGAAACATACAAATTCATCCATCATTCATTTGAGGTCTTCATGAATGAAGTAGCAAGAGCTTGTATAATCCAAAATAGTTGAGATAATCTACATGGAATGCATTTTAGGAGTTCATAGCATGAATAAATTGCATAGATACAATAAGGAAATTACATTTCAGAAATAAAACCCAAGTCTAGCATGAAGACAAAATATCATGGTAGCAAATGTAGCTTCAGCATGATACATTATGAAAAGCACTGGCCCTAGGCTCAGAGAACCTGGGTGCAAATCCTATGCTGATACTTGTTACCTGGGTGACCTTGACTCAAACTCTTCAATTGGTGAACTCCTGGATTCTCCATCTTAACAAGCCAACCATGCCTATTCCATTACCCCTCTCTCATTTTCATGTCTGACTCTCGTGACTTCTCCATCATACTCCTATGTAGATACTCTTCTCTTCCCCCCATCTTCTTCATCTCCATATTATATGTTTCCTGCGCCTATTAGAACCTAAGTTTCTTGAGGTCAGAGGCTGGCATTCTTTTTTGCCTATTTCATCTGTACATAGTACAATTCCTGGCATGTAATTAGTATCTAATAAATGCTTGTTGCCTTGACCCATTGTGAGATCCCTCCTTAAATTCTCCCTTTAGGGACTCAGGTTTGGCTCAGAATGAATATTCACAGTCTACAGTAATTTAATAATGAAGATTAGTAGACGATAGAGAAAACAAAGCTATGTAATAACACATTAAATGACTCAATAACAGTTATATTCAACAGATTCTTCTCATCTTTTTTCTGTCTTGTGCAAGATGAGAGGAGCAATGACCTGGGTCTCATCAATGGTTTTTATCCCCCAAAGCTAAACACTGTATCAGCCAGAGATGTAGCTTGGGTGGTCATCAAACCAGGGTCTTTGTGACTTGGGACTATTTGTATCTGAACTCTTTCCTCTCCCTCTAGTGTATAACCTCATATTTTTTTTTTCCTAGACTCTATACCATTTCATCTTTGTTTTCCTGCTCCCACCTAGTTATGTTCTTATCCAACTGGAAATGGCCAGTTGAGCAATACAGCTCTTCTTTCCTTCCTTCCTTGCCTGCCTGCCTTCCTTCCTTCTCTTTCCTTCCCTCCTTCCTTCTATCCTTCTTCCCTCCCTTTCTCCCTCTCTTTCTTCCTTTCTGTCCACATAGGGTATCATACCCTTACATGCAGGTGCTCTGTCCAAAGGAATATAAATTTTGACTGCTGAAATCTCAAAAGATTTCTTGGGGTTGTTTCAACAATCCGGCTAGCAGCTGTTGTGGGGGTGAAAAACCAACACAAGCCCAACAACAAGAATGCTGCCAGCATAGGTTCTTTTGATCTGCTTTACTAAGGAAAGCAATGTTAAAGGGTTAACAAGCTTATTTTAATCCAGCATATAAATATTACTCACTTAGTTCAGGGGAAAAAGACAGCACCCTGAACTTCAGAGCAAATACAAACAAATTACAAACAGAGCAAATACAATTCATAGTTACCAAGAAAACCAAGTCTGGACACCCGGGCAAGCTGGAAGGCTCTTAACTACAGCTGCCTGGAGTCTCTACATCAGTGCGCCACCAAGAGTGAGAGCCCTGAGCAAATAGTTCTGTCTTCTCCTTTTATGCAGTTTCAGACATCATCGAACATCGTCTGAGTGACCAGAACTTAGTCTTCTATGATTGGCTCTTGAGTTAGCACCTCCCCGTAGTACCCTGGAAGCTTCATACCCACATAGGCTTAGCACCTAGTAATTAGGGGTTTGGGAGCAAAGATCTAATCAGTCCTCCCTTAGTTAGCCCCACCTGGGGCCCCACCTTAGTTACCAATTCACACCCACATAGGTTTAGCACCTAATAGGGGTTTGGGCCTGGAGCTTAGAACCTAGTAAGAAATGAAATGAAATACACTGAATTAATCAAAGGAAACAAAAGCCAAACTCTTCAAGGATCCCTAATACAGGGGTTTATGGGCTAGATTTTTTTCTTAAGTACCACACCTTAAACCCAAATTACTCAGCCTCTTACTTATTGGCCAACAATAGGTCCCAAGCCAAGCCCCACTTGGTCATTGTTTGCATCCTGATTGGCTCAGAGGGAATATAAATAGCAATTGTTTCTGTTTAGGCCCAGGAAGCCTAAGGTCTTCCCTTCTCAAAGTGATCTCTTTTTTTGACTAGATAAAGAGGCCATTCTTGGCCTCATTTCCTACCTTGCCTTAAGCACTGAATGAGCATTGTCTCAGTCAGACTGAGACCTGTTAAAGACCTTAGCTTAGAAAGGCCAAGGTCTTCCCACTCCAAGGCCATCTCCAGTCATCCTGATGTTTATCTTGCCATTGGACCCAGATGGCTCTGGAGGAGAAGGTAAGGCTGGTGGCTTTCCACAGCCCTCCCCCACTTAAATCCAATTCACTACCATGGCATGGCATCACCTCCCTGTTGTCATGGTCCTCTTTGAGAACTAAGGAAAAACAACAACAAGTTTCTATGATATCCTTTTTGGGAGGTGGAGGAGGGGAATAATGGGAGACTATTTTTTCTCCATAGTGTCTGAACACTAGTGAGTATTATAGCAAGTTACTGCAATAACAAAAGCCCAGGAGATAATACTATCTTGACACATCTTCATGAGTCCATCTTTCAAAAGTTAGGGGAACCAACAAAACATAATTTTAATGTGTATCTGATTCTGACCAATAAGGAAGAACTGTTTATGGGGTTGGAAATAATAAGGACTCTTGGAGGAAGGTGGTTATTGTTGTCGTTGTTTGTCCTTCATTCTCAAAGAGGACCATGACATCAGGAAGAAAGGTATTACTGCCTCTAGAGGCAATGCAATACAGGCAAGGCCTATTGACATCCGAGATCTGGGAGAGCAAAATTCAAAGGGGTCAGAGAAATAATAGCTCACTTTTATGTAGTACTTCAGTGCCAAGATACTTTACATATATTAGGTCATATGATCCTCATAATAACCTTGTAAGGGAGGTGCTGTTATTCTCACCATTTTACAGATGAGGAAGTTGATGCTGAGAGGGGTTGAGTGACTTGCCCAGGGTCATAGAGCTAGCAAATACTTGAGGGAGAAATTGAATTCAGATCAAACTTGGCTTCAGGTCAAGCCCTCTTTCCATTATGCCCAAGGTTTAAAATTCTATAAGGAGAAATAAGAAACTCTCAAGAAGGAAATTCTGAAGACATAGAGTTCCTGATTAGTTCTATTGGAGTTCCCATTCTTTCATTGGAGAGACAGTGTGGTGCAATGGAAATAGCATTGACTCAGGAATCCGAAGACTTGCATTGAAATCCTACCTCTGAAATTTACTAATTATATGTCCTTGGGCAGGTGACTTCATATCTCTGGGCCTCAGTTTCCTCATCTCTAAAAGGAAGGGCTTGGATGAGATGGTGCCTAAGTTTTCTTCCTCCTTGGAATCCATGAGCCTATGAAATAATTCCCATGGTGAGGAAAATGGGGAGTTATCTAAAGAGACCAATGGGACATACACAGAATTTGCCAACCAACTTACACTTGCAAAAAAGATAGAAACGAGCAGCTACCAGAGGATTATGCAAAAGAAAAACCATGGCATGGTCTTAAAAGAATTGTGTTGTGAAAAAGTCTAAAATCAGCTGAGACTTGTGAACAAAATGAAGTACAACAACAACAAAAAGGGATATTTTTGTGTTTTTTTGTTTTTATTTGTTTATTTTTTAGCTCTATTAAAGAAACAAGGAAACCCGAAGAAAGGGTACATCTTTATTTTCTCTAACCCCAAACTAAAACTTGACATTTCCTTCAATTATCAACAAAACATGATTCTGAAAAGAGAGCCATAGGCTTCACCAGCCTGCTAAGGGCCCTGTGGTCGTACAAACAGTGTGGATCTGAGGTGAGACTTGAACCCAGGTGTTCCTGCTTCTGAGACCAGCTTTCTGTCTGTTATACCATGTCTGCCTCCCATGATCATATGATCATAAGATTAAATATAGAGCTTACATTTGCATTAAAAAATATTCACAAGTCCAAGATGGGAAAGGTGTGATTGTCAGGTTTCTTGAAAATGACCTGAGAGTTTTGACTGTACACTCAAAATCAAAGATGTCAACAGGGTCAATGGTGCAATATTGGCCCCCAAAACTAATGTTATCTTAAGTTACATTGTGAGAGCCATGATGTTCACAAAAAAAGAAGAAGGTGGGATTTTAGCTGAGACTTGAAGGAAGCCAGGGAAGGCAGGGGCAGAAATGAGGAGGGAAATGTTTTCAGGCATGGAGACAGTCAGTGAAAATGTTAGGAGATGGGAGATGGAGTGTCTTGGAGAAGAGAAGACTTGGGTAGGATATAGGGACTGGCTTTAAGTATTTGAAAGGCCTTCCTGCAAGATAATTAGGCTTCTTTTGCTTGGATTTGGGGTAAAGAACCAATGGCACTAGGCGGAATTTGCAAAAGGATGAATCGAAGCTTTAGAAACATAGATTCAGGGCTAGAATGGACCTTACATTTAACTTCTTTATTTTCATTATTTAACTTCCTTATTTTATATCATCAGAAATCAGAAATCAGAAAATTGAGAGAGGTGGTGTAACTGCTACAAAGGGAGAATTTGAACCTGGATCTTCTAACTCCAAATTCAGAACTCTTCAATGTCGTCTAATAGAAAGAAAAGTGGCCCGCCAAGGAGAGCTGCCTCAAAGTAGAACAGGGCTAGGGGTGCCTCTGTATATAGAGGGTTCTTTTCATTGGGGATAGTCTATCAGTTATCTTCCTGTGCTCTGTGGTCTAGACAAAATAGCCTTCTCACTGTTTTGGACACATGGCTCATCTCCTATTTCTTTGTCTTTGGACTGGCCCTCTAGGATGCCTGATATATACTTGTTCTGTGCCACTGCCTCATAGAATCGCTTTCTTCCTTTAAGGTGCTGCTCAAGCCTAATCTTCTACAGGAAGCATTTCCTCATCCCCTAAATGTTAATGCCCTCCCTCCCTAAGATATTTAATTATCTCACATGTATTTTGTATTTATTCAGACATACTCATGTACATGCTGCCTCCCTATAAGCTCCTTGAAAGTATGGATTGTTTCGTTTCTGTCTTTGTATCTCCAGGCTCAGCCAATGGCACATAGTAGGAACTGAAGCAACAGTTGTTTATTGATCTTTGAGCGAAGACTAGATAACCATTTGCCAGGAATATTGAGAGAGAAGGAATCTTTTTTCAGAATGAGTTAGACTAGCTGGTTGCTGAGGTCTGTTCCAATTCTCAATTTCTGTAACTGTAAAATTCAAGAAATTTGATAATTGATAGCTGCTGACAGAATGAACACTGCCTCCATCTTGGGCACCGGCAGCTATGTGCCTCAGTTTGTCATGGGGCACATAATTTTGGCAAAGTGATTTCCCCAGTGAGAATGACTTTTTCAAGTCTTTTCTTGGGGGCCAAAATGAACATCTTATCTCACCTCATATTATTCGATTTCACCTTATGTTTCTTTCTATCTGACTATCATCTGTCCATGAATCTAATCAATCTACCTTTTTATCTTTCTCTATCTGTGAATGTAATCTATTTAATCTATCCCTCTATATTTCTAGCTGTCTACCATCTATTATTTATGTTCTAACAACTTAAAAAATTGATATGTCATGGTTATGAATGGTCAACTCAGTTTGGAGTAGGCAGTATGGTACAATGGACAGCTCCTCGACCCGGAATGAGAAGACTTGGCTTGTCAATGACTTTGGTCAATTAACTTAATTTCCTTGAGTCTCAATTTATTTATCTGGAAGTGGAAGTAACAAAAGTTACCTGGTTAATCTCCCAGGGTTGTTGTGAGAATCACTTGAAATCATGTACCATGTAAACTCTAAGGTGCTACATAAATGTTCACTATTTCTAAGCCGCTAGCAAATAACTGGCAAATGTGGCTTATTGGATGGAGAATCTCCTCAGAATCAGGAAGACTTGGGTATGTTCATGGAAAGGGAGAGAGAGAGAGAGAGAGAGAGAGAGAGAGAGAGAGAGAGAGAGAGAGAGAACCAGAGAGAGCCAGTCAGAACCAGAGAGAGATGGCATAGAGAGATAAAGACAGTGATAGTGACATACAGCGATAGAGTCAGAGAGAGACATACCAAAAGAGAGAGACAAAGACAGAGTAAGCAAGGGACAGATAGAGGCAGAGGCAAAGAAAAAGAGAAACAGAAAAACAGATACAGAGAGACAGGGAGGAACAGAGACAGACAGACACAGTGATACACAGAGAGACAGGGAGGAACAGAGACAGGTAGAGACAAAGATAGTGATAGAGACAGACATAGAGTCAGAGAGAGACATACTGAAAGAGAAAGACAAAGACAGAGTAAGCGAGGGATGGACAGAGGCAGAGACAGAGAAAAAGATAAAAGAAAAACAGAGACAGGGAGGAACAGAGACAGACACAGAGAGAGACATATAGACACAGAGAGACAGAGATACAGGGTGGAACAGAGACAGACAGACACAGAGATACACACAGAGACAGAGAGAATATCAGCAAATAGCCAATATTTCTCATAACATTTTAAAAATTGGGTCCTATGATTAATAGAAACAATGAGAAATCGAATTCCCTCTTTCATCCATGCCAACTTTCATCTTGCCCCCTTCCCCCCCCAAAAAAATCAATTGCACTTTAGGGTTTACAAACTACTTTACACACAAAATCTCATTCGCACATTACAACAGCCTTGGGAGGTAGCTGTAGGTAGGAGTCAGAAGTGGGGTTTAAACCCAGGACTTCCCAACTCCAAATCCATCACTTCCTCCACCACACCTGTGCCAGTAAGGCCAAAAGGGCTTAGTTTAACGGGTGCCCTCGAGGAGTTTGGCTTTTGTTTACGGTGAAAGTACTTTCACCTGTTAAACGCTAAGCCCCAGGCCCAAAGCCCTCTCAGGTGTGAAACCTGTGTGGGCGTAGATTAAGGACTTAAAAGGGGGCCAATTCCGGAGCCAATGGGTCTCTGGACTCTGGTCTCTAGTCCTTGAGGTGGGGCTTGAGAACGCCAGAGGCTTGGCTGCGAGGAGAGGAGAGGCGAGGCGAGAAACTACAGCTGGAAAAAAAATCCGAAGCAGAGCCGACCCCTGTGTGGACCCAGGAGTTCGAGGGA
>JAQQSZ010013978.1:0-11627 GCA_028646595.1 Phalanger gymnotis
ACTACCTACTGTGTGACGGGTACTCTGCTAAGGGCTTTAGTAGTAATAATAATAGCTAACATTTATATAGCACCCACCTTGTTCTGAGCACTGCGCTAAGTGCTTTATAATTATCTCATTCAATCCTCATAACAGTCCTGAGAGGTAGGTACTATTACTATCCCCATTTACAGATGGGGAAACTGCATTTTACCCAGGATCTCACAGCTGGTGGGTGTCCGAGGCTGGATTTGACTCAAATCTAGCCTGACTCCAGGCCCCGTGTTCTATCCATTGCACTACCTTTACTTTTGTGTTCATTGTGACAGTAATAATAAAACAGTTGAAGAAACACATGAAGATTGACTAGGCCCACATGAAGCTTCAATGCATTCTCTCTGTGACCAAGTGGGGAGAGCTAAAATAAAAACTCAAACCATTGATCAAGGAGATAGAAAGGGACGACTTTAGTGACCAGTCAGAAATCATGTGTCTAATTGACCCTGGCTGTTTTGGAGACATTGATGAGCTGATATGGAGGGAAACAAAAGGAAAAGCTTTTTGGAAGTCCTCAGCTTGAAAGACATGGCAAAAGGAGATGAGAATTTGAATGAAAGCTTTTCACTGTCTTTTTGCTTATAAACACAACATTCAGAGGTCTTCTCACTTCCCTCAGCACTGTTAACTTCTGTGTTTGTTTGTTTTGCCAACTACTTGCTCAGAGCTCTTAATTTCAGGTTTTCATTCTTGTATGTGTGTTAACTAAACAAGTCACTTCTATACAAAATATCAGTATAAAGACCCTAATGTTGGATAAATGCATTCTGGCTGTCACTTTGGGCTGATAACTAAAGAACCAGGGTGAACCTCTTTCTGTTTGAAATTCTGCCTGGGAATCTGGCCTCTGTGTCATCTTAATTTTTGACAGTGGTCATTCTTTGTTAACTTTATGTCTATGAAAGTTGTCTCAAAGTTTACACTAAAAATTCATGCTTTAGAAATGTCCCTTGACAGAAATGGAATGTGTGCAGAAGGATGTAAGCCTGCAACATTTCTACTTGACAGAATTTGAGTAATTTTAATTTGGCCTAATATTAAGCTGGGTGTTGTGCCTTGCCAAATGACACTGCTTTTAGTGTGTGTGTGTGTGTGTGTGTGTGTGTGTGTGTGTGTGTATGCGTGTGCACACATACACACACACACACACTCAGAGTTATTGACTAGGAGTCCATCAGTATTCCCATTTAGTAAATGTGCTGACAAAATGGAAAAGATTATCTTTGGTTTAAAAAAAGTCATTCATGATTATTTTTAAATTTATAATACATGTTAATACAAAGGAAGTTATATATAACAAACAAAATCTCTATTTTTTATTAAACAATGACCTATGTGTTTCTAAACAGTATCTTCCCATTTTTGTCAGTTTCACATTCTGTGTGATGTAGAACTGAAAAATAGCATGTCTTCTTTTGGATTTGTAAAAGAAAGCTAAGTTATTTAATACAGACAACCAAGTGAATGGGCTTCAATTTTTTTTTCCTTAAAGACAAACTCCTAAAAGAGATTATGTTACAAAAGATGAATTATAGCTTTACAATTGTCTAACAAAACACTATTTTTTCCTTAGTAAAAACCAGAAAATAAATAAATTCTCCTTGAAAATAAGCCCTATATACAAATCTTAGGTACTTCTTAATCATTAGGACTATATATCCTAATCATATAACAGATGTGCTAATTAGGTCTTTCTCAGATACAAACATCTCCCAAGACTAAATTATTTTATGCTAAAATTAAATTGTTTATTAAATATGTTTATTTCAAGTTTTACATTCCTTCTTGTAGGGCACAATAATCTTACTGCTTAATATGTGTGGAAAGGAATACCGATGATATTTGATATGTGCAAAGGGTGCCCAACGAATTGGCATCGACTTTATTATTCTGTCCAAGATTTTTTAATTAATTTAAGTTTGCCTATAAATCTTACAAAAGGACATAGTTAGCATTAAATGCATTTATCATTAAAAAGCAAACAAAAAATCAACGAAGATTGAGAATGATGAGAAATAAGAAAAATGAACCAGTGAATATATGTTTTGAAGACCAGTATTCATCTGTATATTCCTTTGATCATGATTGGACAAACAGTATCATGGTGTAAAGCAATGCAGAAGTGTGGCAAAGAGAGGGTTGTTCAACATGAAGGGAGACACAATTCCTGTCCTAGAGACTCAATAAAAAGATAGTCAAAACAGTAAACAGTATTCTAAAGGACAGGAATGGTTAATTTGCCTAGGGTGCCTGCACTGAGGTCTGGTTTCATGACCACTTTATATGGAAATGTACTTCAGGATGAAGTTTGGCATAGCCAGACACACTAATACATTTGTATCAGCTTAAGCTTTTCCCTTTCAGAGCTAGATGTAGAGAGACAGTTTCTTGACATATCCTAAAGCTTCTGGATCACATCTTAGGGATAAAAATATGAAAGCCAACAGCTGTGTTTTACAGACAGAATGCGATTTGCTGCTGTTGCCATTTAAGGGGGGGGGGGCACCATGAGGAAAATAGCTACTGCCCTCTCCAATAATGTTCTTTAAAAACAAAACAAAACAAAAAGTGATGAATTATTCATTCTGAGTGGCTATTTCAATAGAAGCTGTTCAGTGTCTATGAACAGTGCAATCCAGTAGAATCATACAAAATGATTTAAATGAAATAATCATATTTCTCTATGGGAAGAGAGAATAGAGCCTTGACTGAATAATACACCATTAAAACCATAATGATTCAACGTTGCTAATGCTAACTTCAAATTAAACAAATCTATTTCTAAGCTGTCACGACAAAACCAAACTGCCAGGCAACCTGTGTCTCCAATGGAAATTTAAGGTACGGGTTTGCAAATATCAGAGAATAGAGTTCTTTTTCTTTTTTTTCTTTTGAAGTGTTTTCCTCAAGTTTTTTTTTCTCTCTCTCTCAGAAGTCAATGTGTTGACTGGAAGCATGATCTAGTGTAGAAATTCTTAACCTGAGTTCCCTAAATTTTAAAAATGTTGATAATTTTAAAAATGTAATAAATCTTCTTTAAACATAAGAGTTTCATTTTGTTCATTCTAAAACTTTCTGGGGAGTTAATAGGCTATGTAAGACTGTGAAAAGGGTCCATGACCAAAAAAAGCAAAAGATTAAGAACTTTTGGTCTAGGGGAAGAAGCCCTTAATTGAGAGTAGGAACTGGATTCTAGTAGAAACTTTATCACTCTCCAATTATGTAACATTGGGAATACCACGTACTCTCTTTGATTTTCAATATCTTTATTTGTCAAATGAAAGGATTGACTCAACAGTGCCTTATACCTCTAAAGCTCATGTGTTTTTATAGTGGAGATGATGAAATTTCTAAAAATGACTCCTTTGCTAAACCTGTACACCGTTCATAATATCCAATGGATAAATGAAAAGAAATGCACTAAATTACTCCAATATTTCACTATGTGGAGGAGAACCAGGGTATTCAAAGATGATGACAGGAAAGGACAAGCTTGAGCAGGTTTTACTTTGCTGGAAAGGTTTGAGGTATGGTCCTCACAATAGACCCTTTTGTTCTCTAAGGACTAGACTAGATAAGCACAGAGAGGTCAATCTGCAATGGGGTAAACACTTGGTATGCAATCATTTTTTTTTCAAATGAACCCAAAAAGCAAAGAAAATTACAAAATAGTAATAAATCCTATCTAGCATCCTCTCTCTCCTATAGTGAGGTTGGCAAATGGTAGAAGAATCATAGTTCTTAAAATCATCTCTAAATATTAATTTAATTCTTGGTATTTTAAATATGAAGTAACTGGTAGCCATGGAATGTACGAAAAACTAAAGAAATTTAGACACGTGAGTCTTAACATTCTCTTGGTTAATTAAACCAAATTATAAAAGGAATTTGAAGCTACATGGAACAATTGGCCACAGGTTCTCCTTGGAGAGTAAATGAGGGAGTTGGTTTTATTGAGTATTCAGCCTGACTATTCACATAGGATCAATCAAGTGATTAGACGATTATCTGTTGTCTAGATTACAATATGTATTTAGACAACATATATACCTGATGTATCATCAATATATCTGTTTTAGAAAAAAACTGCATGAGCAATGCATTGTTCTAAGAACTAAATGGGTTAAATTGTGTGTATGTGTATGCCTCTGTGTACACATGTGTGTACCTGTGTGTGTGTGTGTGTTTGTAGGAAACTGCACAGTAGTTTCCTGACACAAAGATCTCCCAGAAAAGGCCAATTTTTGACATATTTATCTAGTTATGTCATATGATTATGAGAAATGAAATATTATATTGTTTAAAGAATTAAAGTGAAAGTTATGTAAAGATCAGTACAAATGTATGTGACAGAAATATATAGGTGAGCTATTCCTGACCTAGGAAGAATTTCAATTGAAGAATTAAGCAATAGAAGTGGTTTAAAGGATATCCTAAGTTATCACAAGGAGGGGAAGTATGATCAAAATTCAATTGGAAATTTATGTAGTAATTATGAGAGATAAAAAAATGAAATGGACAGCCTGTGTGCTTCAGTGATAGCCATGTCATATTCAAATATCTGGAGGATGAAATTAGGAAGCCCTGGGTTTGAATACTGCCTCAGACTTTTGTCAGCCGTGTGATGTTTGGCAAGTCACTGTAACTCTTTTGTCCTCTTTTTCTTCATCTGCAAAATTAATGGGGCAGACTTGATAATTTCTAGGATATTACCTAGCTCTAGATATATAATGCTATGATCTTCCTCTGGAGGCTTTATAGGTAATTAGGAGCTGAGTAGCACAGGATGGTGAGATGGGCAGGTGGCATTGTTGGAGAAAACTTGCAAATCACTGAGATCATGGAGTTATCTGACATACCAAAGGAAGATAAATAAAAGCAAAATCTCCTTGTATAATACCAGATCAGTCAATTTGTCACAAACAGATAATGTCCTCAACAAATGCTTCAAATGTATTATATGTCCTTCTTTGATGAGGGTGAAAGAGGAAAGCATAAAAACTGGCTTGAAGTTTAACATAAGAACAAAGAAACAAACAAACCCTAAGATCTTGACAACTGGTCCCATCACTTCCTGGAAAATAGAAGAAATGGAAGCAGTGTCAGACTTTGTATTCTTAGGCTCAAAAGTCACTTCAGACAGTGATGGCAGCCACAAAATTAAAAGATGCTTACTCTTTGAAAGTTATATTGCCTTCTGGGAGCCAAGATGGCTGAGCAATCAGTGAGTCTCTGTCTTTCTCCCATATTGCCCTCTAAAAAACCCCAGAAAATAGCACGCCAAGAAAAATCCTGGAACAGCGACAGCAGTGGAAAGAAGAGGTGGAACGGTCCTTTGACCTGGGAAACTAGGAGGATCGAGATAGGTTCATCTCACTTAGGTAAAAGGGGAGCACATTCCAGGATAGGAAGCATGCAAGAAAGTCAACAACAAGCCCCACATCAGCAAACCAGTGGGAGATCCTGAGCCCCAAGGTGGTGGAGCAGGCAAATGCCAACACCAGGACTCCCCAGGTGCCTTAGCATAACCAGGGAACCAGCATTCTCTAGCTCAGAGAGTCACCACATGCTTTAGCACATGCCCTGGTAAGCAGGCATCCTCCAGCAGTCATACCTCCCCTCAATTCAGTGCAGCCCACAGTGGACAGAGCATCTGCCAGTGGCTAGAACTCCATGTGCTTTGGCACAGCCTTGAGAAAACACAGAAAAATCCCACCTGGCATTAGCACACACCAGACATCACCACTAGGACCCCAGCTCAGCATCAGGTAAGGTGCCAGACACCTATAGCCTCCAGCTGCCAGCACCTGAGGCCCTAGCACACAAAGCTAGTGACCAGGCCCCTGACTCTCAGCACAAGAAACTTGGGACAGTGGTCCCTGTCATTCAGCAGGATACCTCAACTTTAAAAGCCAGGAAAGAAGCAAACAACATGAGCAAAAAGCAAAAATGAACACTGACCATAGTTTCTATTGGGATAGGGAAGATCAAAACACAAACTCAGAAGAGGACAACATTGTCAATATACCTACATCTGAAACCTAAAAGGAGAATATGAATTGGTCTCAAGACCAAAAAGTCTTCTTGGAAGAGCTCAAAAAGAATTTTAAAAGTCAAAAGAGATAGGAATGAGAAGTACACAAGAGAGACAGAGAGACAGAGGAAGAGAGAGAGAGAGAGAGAGAGAGAGAGAGAGAGAGAGAGAGAGAGAGAGTGAGTGTGTCAGAGTCAACAGCTTGCAAAAAGGACAAAAATTGACTGAAGAAGTCACTTCATTAAAAAAAAATACAATTGGCCAAATGGAAAAAATCCACTGAAGAAAACAACTCCTGAAAAAGTGGAATTGAACAAATGGAAAAGAAGGCTTGAAAATCCACTGAAAAAAACTCCTTTAAAATAGAATTGAGCAGGTGGAAGGTAATGACTCTGTTGGAAATCAAAAATTGGTCAAACAAATTCAAAAGAATGAAAAATAGAATAAAATGTAAAATACCTCATTAGAAAAACAACTGATCTGGAAAATAGATCCAGGAGCAAAAACATAAGAATTATTGGTCTACTTGAAAATCATGATCAAAAACAGAGTTTGGACAGCATCTTTCAAGAAATTATTAAGGAAAACTGCCCTGTTATCCTAGAACCAGAGGGCAAACTAGTCATTTATATAATCCACCAATAACCTCCTGAAAGAGATCCCAAAATGACAACTTCAAGTAATATTGTAGCCAAATTCCAGAATTATCAGGTCAAGGAGAAAATACTGCAAGCAGCCAGAAAAATAATTTAAATACCATGGAACCACAGTTAAGATTATGCAGGACTTAGCAGCTTCTACATTAAAGGACCAGAGGGGTTGTAATATGATGTTCCAGAAGGCAAAGGAACTCAGTTTACAACCAAGAATATTCAACCCAGCAAAATTGAGCTTAATCTTTCAGGGAAGGAGATGGTCATTCAATGAAAATGGGGATTTCCAAAATTTCCTGATGAAAAAACCAGAGCTGAACGGAAAAATCCAATCTTCAAATACAAGACTCAACAGAAGCATAAAAATGTAAACTGGAAAACAACAACAACAATACATTATTCAATCAGGTTAAAATGTTTGTATCTGTACATGAGAAGATGATACTTGTAACTCTTGAGATAGTAACTATCTTTATTATGACATTTAGAAGGGGTACATATAGAGTGATGATGTGAACATAAATTGAGTTTGATGTAATGATAAAAAATTAAGGGGTAAAAAAGGATTATATTGAGAGAAGAGGAAAGAAGACAGAAATTCATAAATTACTTCACAAGAAGTTGTGCAAAGACATAAGGAAGAGAGGGAGGAGAGCATTGTTTGAACTTATTCACATTGGGTTTGGCTCAAAGAGGGTTGCATATAGAAATCTGTCTTACCATAGAGGAACTAGGAGGGGAAAGAGGAAAGAAAAGGAAGGGGAGCAGATAGCCAGCTATAGTCCATGGGTTCAGAAAGAGTCAGACACAGCTGAAGGTCTGAACAACAAGAACAAACAATTTATATAAAAATGTTTGATTTAGGCTTTTATAGAGGATTCATTTTGATATATTTTATAGATTGTCATATTTTCTCCTTGATTATATTTTTCAAATTAAGTATGCTACTCTTTATGACTATTTAGTGTCAGGCAACTTGAGTAACATTCTGTTTACTGATCTAGTCTGGTTTGTTTGTTCGTTTTGTTTTCATATCCTGTTGCCTGGGATTAAATCAAAAAGGCTCTGTTATTCTCGTAATTTTATTTTCATTCGCTTCAGAAGACTCCTCTTGTTTATGAGCTTTTATATACCTATAACAGTAACAATAAATGCAAGAACCTAAAATAGCTGAGGGTGAATTTGAGTCCATAGGTTATCCATGGAGAGTTTTCTATCCATCATGTTCAAATAGGCCTCCTTAATTCTATTTGTATATAACAAAACTACTGCTGCTGCTACTACTATTTCTATTTCTACCACTACTACTGAATGTTGAATCACGTGAAACATTGATCATTATTTGAATTTTCACTGTGTATTTCCATTAAGCTGTAACAAAAACCATATTCTATATAATTATAACTCAGACTAGTGCAAATTAAAATACACACCACCTCTATACAAGATTCATTATTAGCACTAATTAAGGAAAGCTGAATAAGAAAAGTACAAAATCATGTCCTGCGCAAGGAAAGAAAGATCAGTTTCAAGAGAGATAACAAGGACAACTTCATGGAAATGATGCCATTTGCTGTTTTAAAGGATGAATGCATTTTATCTGGCAATGATTGTAAGACAGAGGATTTCACATATAAGGAACAATGATGTAACTCCTTGAGCAAACATAAGAGACTGTGGGACATATATGAGCACTGATGCACAGTCTAAATTAGAGTGTAGAATATTCCATCAGAGATGACCTAAGGTGGAATAAGGCCTGACAGGCAGGATGGTACCTCAGGGTGGAAAGACATCATTCCATAATTAAAGAATAAAGCCAAATTATTTCACAATCCCCAAAATACATGTCAAAAAGAGTGCTTTTTTCTGTAGTTTTTTTACTCAAATAATTTTCTCCAAGATACCAGAATTCTAGGGGCAAGGATACCCACCCACTATATGTTATATTAAGAGTTTCTCAATCTGTTATATGTAATTATGCCAGATTTCACTATATATTCATTTCAATTCTTATTGTCCTTTGATTTATACAAACACCACCCTATGAACTCAGTTCAGGGCAATGATAACTAAAAGGTGACTTGTAGAATTTGGGAAAGAGATGACAATTAGTTTCCTTTGAAAGTAAAAAAAAAAGTCAGACAACAATTTCATCAAATAATCAAGAATAAATTTAATTCAAGAATCATAAGATCATTCTTACATTGATCATGACTAGAATGCTATGTATAAAATAAAGGGTTCAGATTAAAGGTCATGAAGGTCCCTTTCACTTCAAAATCTATGATGTTACAAGACTTTAGACACATTTATAACACTTTTCTTAATCTCTTAAAAGTCATATTCCCTTTTGTCATATTTCTTATGATACTTCATCTAGAACCCTAATAGTGGTTTTTTTTTTCACATTTTACCTACTTTCGTATGCATGAATGCATCTTTCCCACCGATTAGAATGTAAGCACCTTGAGGGGTAGGGAGTTTATCGTGTTTCATTTTTACATCACCAGATCAGAGACACAGTCTTTCATAGATATTTTAGCACTTTAATACCATATAATTTGTAGAATCAAGAAAGCCTTGATTCTAATCCCACTTAATAATAATAATGAATAACAAAAATAATTGCATTAATAATAAGTAAGTTTTTACAAATACTAATTGATTTTATCTTCATAAAAGTCCAGGGAGCAGATTCTATTATCTTCCTTTTACAGATAGGAAAACTGAGGTTAAGTGATTTGTCTAGTTTCACACAGGTATTAAATGACTAGATCTGAACTCAGGTCTATCCTGATTCAATGTCCAGGGCTCGATCTCCTGTTCCCCTTAGCTCACTCTCTTGCTAGCTGTGTGACACCAGGCAAATAACTTAATGCCTTCTAGCCTGAGTTTCCTCATTAGAGTGGAGATAAAAATACCTTGGTATGACAGGGTTGCTTTGGAAATCACATGAGATTATTTATGTGTAACCCATCAGGTAGCAATATAAGGCATTTAGTTTGTCGAGACATATTTAAATGAACCCAAGTTTGAAGTTCTGCCATTGAAGGATGATTATGAAATATTTGGATAGCTTGTGTTTATGCCCCAAGTTAGGAATAAAAAAAAATCTAGCCATTAGCTGAGAGGTTAAAATCTCAGCCATGGACTAGTAAAGGGCACTTTCCTTTGTGTAGTTCCTAGCATATCTGCCCCGTGTCCTAGTGCCTGAAATCCAAAGGACAAGGTTAAACACAGATTTATTTTTTAAATCAATAGATAAGTTTCCTAGCTGTGTGACCTTGGGCAAGTCACTCAACCACTGATTGCCTGACAAGATGGATTCACCAGACCCACTTTAGAAGGAAATGGCAAAGCAGTCCAGTATCTTTGCCATGAAAACCCCCAAATGTGGTCACAAACAACTCAACAACAATGACTATACTTCAGTTTCCATTTCTTTTCTACCAGGAAAATGGTATAAAATTTTTTTTGGATGCATATAGGGCCTTTTCTTCTTTCTTTGGTCCACTTGGTATATAGTATTAGTAGTGGCATTTCTGGGACTAAGTATGCATAATTTATTGACTTTTGGGGTACAGGTTTAAATTGCTTTGCAGAATGGCTTTTCCAATTCATAGCATCAATGTGCCTGTTTTCCTATAGCCCCTACAATATTTGTCATTTTTCAGTTTGCTCTATGTTTTTTTTCTGAGTGCCATCTACAAAAGTAATAATTTTGTTTCTAATCTCTTATGTATGTCTTTGTTTCAATTTCTTTTGTTGTATTACTGCTAGAACTATAATGTCCAGTAATGCATCAAATAGTAGTGGTGACAATGGACACTTTGGTTGTACCCTTAATCTTATTGGAAAGGACTTTATACCCATCACAGTGATAATTAATTTGGACATTCATATTTTTGGAGATTTTCATTTCAATTTTTATGATATATTTAGCTAATGATTTATCCATTTTGTCTCTCTTCTGGGGGAAAATGGTGTTTTTAATCAGTCTTACATTGGTTTATTTTCAAGTGTCTCAAATTCTCAAAATTTCTTGTTTTGTATTTGTTTTAAGGTTGGTGATTTGTTTATATTCCAGCATTTTTAAATCCATCCTCAGTTAACTGAGTCACTCTTTTTTTAGGAAAGCATCAATAACTCAGTGACTCAGTAAAGGTCTCTCAGGATGGGTAGAGAAAGGAGCTGAAGTTTCCAAGAGGCAGAGCTGAAAATGAACATTATTCCAGGAATGTGGGATGGCCTTTGCAAAGGCATTGAGATAGGAGATTGACTAATATCTTTAGGCAATGGGAAATAATTCAGAATACCTAGAGCACGAAGTGTAATGAAAAATGATTAAAAAATAACTTTGAGAAACAACAACAATGACATAATTTTAAGTCAGCTTGTAAAGGGCTTTTTATACCAAACAGAAAAGTTTGCATTTATCTTATATTCAATAGGGAGACACTGAAACTTACTGAATGGGAGAATTTTAAAGCTTTTTTGTTTGTTTTAGACATAATACTTTGACAGTCATGTGATATGAGATGGGAGAGACTGAAGTCAAGAGTCAAAGTATGAGTGCATTTCAACATTCCAAGTAAGAGAGTATGAGTGTGGAGGTGGAGCCAAGATGGCCACATGAAAACAGCATCTTACCAGAGCTCTCTCACAAATTCTGTCAGACTCCTATAAAAAAAGTGAATTTGAGCAGATTTGAGAGAGTTAGAAACCTCGAGAAGTCTGAGTGGGGCAAATTTCCCAGCCAGGGGAGTCTGAAAGGCCAAAGGAATGAATCTGTGGGCTAGGAGAGCGCTTGGCATGCAGAGCTGCTCCAGACCAAAGCACCAAAGCAGAAGCAGCTGGCCAGGAAACCCACGTGGGAAACAGGCTGGGAGAAAGCCTGGTGC
>JAQQSZ010013979.1:0-11627 GCA_028646595.1 Phalanger gymnotis
GGGGACGGAGGGGAGGGCATACTGGGGAACAGGGCAACCAGAGTGTATGCCATCTTGGATTGGGGGGGTGGAAATCGGGAGAAAATCTGTAATTCAAATGCATGTGAAAATCAATACTGAAAACTAAACATATTAAAAATAAATTTAAAAAAAAGGAAAAAAATTAAAAGGATCCCAACCTACAGTTTTCTGTCACCTGCAGCCATTGTGTCTTTGCTATTTTATTGTTTTGCATAAATAATTTAGAAATGACTCTTTAAACAAACAAAACCACTTTTGTAAGCAGGTTACTAGGTTGGCCACTTATTAATTGAATCCACATAGATAAAACAAAATTTGACTCATTTGTAGTCTATGGTGGCATTAATAAGAATGTGTAGGAAATGCACCAGCCATCCTGTAACAGAACAAGGCTGGTTATTCATTTTTTCTTGAATTAAATTCTTTTATTAGCCTTAATAAACATTCAGTGTACTTTTGTTTTGGAAGTAATAGAGCCAGATGTCCAAGGTCCTTTGTCCATTGCCCTAACAGACAGCATGATGGACTGAAAATTTCTCTGGATGAACACTTAAGGGTCTTTGCTTCTAGCCTGATGTCTGCTCTGAATGCGATTAAACATGTGATGTCACATGTCTGGGCCTCATTTTTCTGCTTATAAAATAAGGATACTGCCCTTGATGTTTGAGGTTCTTTCTATCTCAGATAGTCCACAATTAAATATCTAATGAGCAATTAATTAATAATAATAGCAATTGTTAATAATTCATGACTAGGACTTTGCTCTACAACTTTTCCAGGAGAGTATAAGTTCCTTGAGGTCAAGAAGCTCACTTCCAGAGGCTTAATTGTAAAGCGAATAGGTTATACTAGATGGCCTCTGAAGTCCCTTTCAGCTCACAACCTCTGGGTTTATGATTCTTTGACCTGGCTACAAATGCTAGCTCAACCGTTTATTCTAATCATGACCTCAGAGAAGTCATTTAACATCTCTGGGCTTCACTTAGCTCATGTGTAAAAATTAAGCATTTGCCTAAGTGTCCTCCAATTTATTTTCCAGCTCAAAATCAATGAAAATAAGACTTGGGATACTTAAACGCATCAGTAAAGGTATGGGATTCAATGACCTCAAATATATCTTCCAATTTCAGATGGCCTCAACAGTATAAAGTGGTGTAACCCAAATCTGTCTATGACTAACTCCAGAGGTAGAATTTAGGTATTCAATGAGTTTATCCAATACTCTCTCCACTAAGTATGAGGCTAATTTTAATAGGTCACCTTGTGATTTGTTCATGGTACCTCCCTGTTCCTGTTTTGAACTAAATACAGGTGTAGGAAGAAGAAATAGTTTAAGTGCCTTGTGCTCTGAAGAAATCAACAGCTTTGATGTGTCATGATTTAGGTAAATGTTCTCCTTCTAGTCATGTTCTGACATTTATAAACCTACCTTTTAATCAAATCGTAACAACCATGTTGCTGAATATTTATGGGAATTGGTTCCAGGGGAGCTGTTACATTAGATGATGGTGTTACCAAGGTAATTGATTTGTAACTTTGTAGAGTTCGATGTCACAGAAGTTCTGATTCTTGGTAAGAAAAGGAATTTCAGAACCCAACTGTTTCAGCCTACATCCATTAAACCATCTCCTGTATCACAAGTCTGATAAGTGTCCATCCATTCATTGGAAGAGACCATGAGTAGTATATTGAATGGCGATAAAGAAGTTCTCAGTTTAAATCCTTCCTTGGACATTCTGTGTTGGCAAGCAAAATGGGCTCCTTAGTGCTTAGTTCAACAAGTGCCCTTGAAGAGTTTGGCTTTTATTTGCTTTGAATAATTCAGCTATTTCATTGAATCTTACTAAGTGCTAAGCCCCAGGCCCAAACCCCTATTAAGTTTAAAACCTTTGTGGGTGTGGGTTGGCAACTAAGGTGGGGCCCAAGGTGGGGCTAACTCCAGGAAGGGCCTAGTTTACATGTCTGGGACAACAGAGGCTCTTAGACCACGTGGGTTTAAGTCACCTCTTTGTGACAATTTTAGGTCACCTGAGTGAGTCGCATGTGTGACTCACCCCTGACGCTGACAAAGATATAAAAACCAGGGGCTGGCCTCTTCTTCCTTGGAGCTCTTTGCCACAGCAGTGGTGACATGACTCTGGGCCAGCCCTTGTTCTGAGCTCCTGGGGTGAACCTAGATGTTGGTAACTATGAATCTGTATTGGGTCTGTCTGTTGATGTTTGTAATTTGTTTGCAATTTGCTCTGAGGTTCAGGGTGCTGGCTTTTTCCCCTGAACTAAGTGAATGATATTTGTATGCTGAGTTAAAGTAAGCTTGTCAATCCCATCACCTTGCTTTCCTTATTAAGGCAGATCAAAAGAACCTGTGTTTTTGCAGCATGCTGGCAGCTTTCTGGGTGCTGGTTGTGGGTGGATCTCACACCCCCACAGAATCTGCTAGCCAGATTGTGGAAACAAATTCACTGTGAAGCTCTGGGCAAATCTTACAATAGCAATCTGGAAAGGATATTAGATCATCTAATCACAGCCCTTCATCATTTCATAGATGAGGAAACTGAGGTTAAGTGACTTGCCCAATGTCACATAGCAAGTAGCTGCGGCTTTAACTAATCCCTGCAGGGGGCAGTTTCCCATCTCTTCATGAAGGTCACTCTTCTCTGGTTCATAGGATCATAGATTCAGAGCTGGAAGGTGATTTAGTGAAAACCTCTCATGTAGATGAGAAAACTGAGTCCCAGTAGGTAACATGGCTCTAGTAAATTATGGAGCAGTAACTCAGGTATTCTGATTAGAAATTCAGTTCCTTATTCATAACACTGTGGCATACATCTTTCCTAAAATATGGTACCTAGAATAAAACAGAGTTTCCCAAATAATTTTGTAAGGCAGAGTATCATAGAACTATAGCCTCCATCCTTTGGAATGGCACACCTTTATTAATGCAGCCTAAGAATATAAAACTTTTATTGCCATATCACACTACTGAATCATACTTAGTGTGTAGTCAGATCTTTTTCACATTACCTATTATCAAAAGCCATCTCCTACATCCTATAAGTTGTTGTTTAATCCAAAGGTTGGACTTCACATTTATTTCCATTAGATTTGATCTTTTTCAAGTTAAGTCATCATTTTGGACTACTGAGACATTTTTGAATCTTGATTCTGTGAACTAGAGGTTTGACTATCCCTCCCAGGTTTTTAAAACTTAAAATTTTACCTTTATACTTTCATCAGAAAGGCACAACACTACTTAAAAGAGACATTAATCATCAATATTTTGGTCTGATTGTCCTAACAATGTTGTATTCAACTAAGCATAGCATTGCCAATCTTGTCTCTTAGGAATTTCATAGGATTTAGAATTCTGAAAGCTTGATCATAATATAGTCTAAATATCTCTTTTTGAAAATGGAGAACATGAAGTCTAGATAGGCTAAGAGACTTGGCCATAATTAGACATATAATAAATAGCAGAGTGGACGTTTTAACCCAATTCCTCAACATCAGAATCAAAATTTTCTATGCTATTAGCAAAGAGAGCTCCATACATTGGAAAGTGACACAATGTGGGCAATGAGAAAAAAATGTCACCAGAAGATGTAGGTCTTCTAGTTGGATGCCACTCACAAACTGGGTGAGTGAAGAAGCTGGACGGGCCTTCTTGTTCTAGAGCATCCATTCTCATCTATAAAATGGGAGTGATGTTTATATTGTGTAACAGGATTGTTATGAAGAAAATTCTTTGTAAACAAATTCATGTAAATGAATAGACTGTTATTATTATTACAGGTATTTGAGGGTCTTCACCAAAATAAAGCAATAAATAAAAGCCAGCATGTGTAAGAATAATATATGATTTTATATGAATAATCATAATTATATGTTTTCAATGTGATTTAAAATATGATCATATTTGAGTATTGTCGTGGTTTTGCAAAGTAGATGCTTTTACTCTCCTCATTTTACTGATGAGGAAACTGAGACAGCAGAGGTTACATGACATCCCCAGGGTCACAGAGCTAGTAAGTTTCTAAAGCCCAATTTGGACTTAGGTTTTCTGTTGCCAGGTTCAGAAATTCATCTACTTTGTCACTTCTTGCTTATGTTGCCATTTGTTTGTAAAATTCACCATTTCCCTCTTCTAGACAGACAAGTAGTTCTCCCAATATGGTATCACTTCTATTTCTCCCTTGAGGTGTCAATCTTCCCTTCGATCTTCTACACAATGCACCCCACCCTCATTTTAGATTACTCGCAGGGATATATTGATATTAATATTTGCATCAATATCTATGTGCATGTAAATTTCTGTTCTATACAGCGTTATACCCTCACTTGTTTTCATTGTTTTCTCTTAAATCGATTGCACCATTACTTTGCCATGTTCCAGCCACGATATAAAATCCCATGAAATCCTAATGATAACTGAGGCAAAATCCTAGTGGGATCTCTAGTTCCATTAATCAACAAGCATTTATTAAGCATAGACTATATGTCAGATACTATACTAGACATTGGGGAAGGAGAGACGAAGGTGGAAGGGTCCCTTCTCTCAAGGGGCTGAAATTTGAATGGGGAGACCACACATACTTATGTCAGAATATGCAAAAGACATGCAAAGCAGATCCACAATAGCCTTGGCGAAGAAGGTGGTGGAGCTGGCGGAAGGCACCGGGAGCTGGAGGAGAAGGAGGAAAACCTCCTGTGGAAGGGGTGCTTATGCTGTGTCTTGCAGGAAATTTGGAATGCAGAGGAGAGGTGAGTAGGGGGCACATTTTAGTTCAGCCTGTTTACTACCCTTACTTGAAACATGCGGACATCTAAGGCCCTAAGGCTTAGTACCATTTCTCTTTCTCAGTGTTGCCTTTTGTGAATGGCCGGGCCTTTCCTTTGCTATAGTTTTGTCCTGTGTACTCTATTTGTTACTCTCTGTGATACATGTCTTAGAGAATTACTTAATTTCTGTCTGTGTGTGTGTGTATGTGTGTGTATGTGTGTGTGTCCCAGACCCTTTTGGCAGTCTGGTGAAGCCTACGAAACCCTTCTCAGAATAATGTTTGTAAATGCATAAAATAAAATATATAAGATTACAAAGGTCATCCAGTATATAGAAATATGTTTGGCAAAACATTAAAACATACACGGGTTCAAAGACCCAAGGTTAAGAATCTCCTGCTTAAAATGCCTATACATACATACAAACACACATATAAATATACCTATTTACATATATACATGCAAAGTATGGGTTGCACATTCTGTTTTACTCTATACTCTCTTGATCATCCAAAATTCTCCAGGTAAATATATATTTCTTAACACTTTTTGATATATCACTTGGCAACACATCATTATTCAGTCTTTCTTCCAGAAATCTGAATTTCGTTCTTAACTCAATGTATTAATCTGATAGTCACTTAACAAATCCGGCTTTCTTTTCCAAATTCCTTACTTTCAATAGGCAGAGCTGATTTTTAAAAAAAAGAATACTGTCTCATCTCCATCAGTAACTTGGATTCTGCCCCTAATCTCTGATACATCAGCTTTTGCCATATCTTTCTGTGGTCCAGGCCTCTAGATAAGTGTGTAATTTTCCCTGTTCTTTCCACCTTCTCTTTGTGTGTTGACTTGTCTTCCTGGAATGTAAGTTCTTTCAGGGCAGGGATTACCATATATGTTTGTATCTTATATTTGTACCCACAGCACTAAGCATCATGCATGACATATGGTAAATGCATATTAAATGTTCTCTTTGTCTAGCTATCTACCTACCTGTTTGTCTGTCTGTCTATCTGACATGTATCTATCATCTATCTACCTACCTATTTGTCTGTCTGTCTATCTGACATGTATCTGTCATCTATCTACCTACCTATTTGTCTGTCTGTCTATCTGACATGTATCTGTCATCTATCTACCTACCTATTTGTCTGTCTATCTGACATGTATCTGTCATCTATCTACCTACCTGTTTGTCTGTCTATCTATCTGACATGTATCTATCATCTATCTACCTACCTATTTGTCTGTCTGTCTATCTGACATGTATCTATCATCTATCTACCTACCCATGCTTAAGTCTTCGTTTTCCCACCTGAGACTTCAGAATCTCTAGGGATGATTTCTAGGTTCTTTCTGGAGGGATCAATTATGCCCCTATGAATCTCCAGAGATGGATATTGGTCATCAGCTTTCACATAGGTGGAGAAACTCTGTGTCACAGCCTGGTATGAGCTACGCTAGATTCTGTACTAATTTGCCTAGCTTCTTATTTCTCCTTCCCATCACAGGTTCAACATAAGGAAAGGTCTGCATGATTGCATCTCTATCACCATGTTAAGGAGTATTCTCCTAGTGTATTTTAGCATCATGGATACCGTTGCCCTATTCCAATGAGTGGTCTCATCTCATTGATTCAGGGATGATTTAGAGACATTCAGTCATTTCTGCCTATCAGCATTCAAGCCTCTATCTAAATAAACTTTGTAGAATCAAGACAATCAGGGCACCCACATATGTTATGTCTCTCCTTGTAACCATGGCAGCCTCCTTGTTCTCCCTCCATTGCAATCACTGCCTTGCCACTGGCATAATAAGGATTTACAAACTTAAATAATAGGACTTTATAGAGTTAATGGGAAAGATGTGTATGAATTCACAATGGTCCAAACTGTGAGCTGTTTGCTAACTCTCTATGCTTGTACAAGGAAAGAAAAATTTGCTAAGATATGTCATTGCTGCCCACCCCTCTCCCCCAAACACACATCATGAAAGAAAATGAGCAGAATTATAGTCTCTAGAGAACCTTGGGAGAAAATACTCTCTGCCCCACTGGGGTCTTTAGAGTCTTTTAAGAAACGGTCTGAATCATTCAAAAGAGAACTTTGTGACATCAATCAGCGAGTTCACATCCTCCCAAATATATAGAAAAAAAGATATTAGGTTTATAGGAGGCACCTTTCCTGTTAAAAATGAGGTACCTTAGCTACCATATGCATGTTTCTGGAACTTGTTTGGGTCCATTATCTATTCCAAACCACTGTTCAAGAGCTCCCATTTTCATTAGAATTCACACACACATGCACGCACACACACACACACACCCCCATACACACACACACACAGAGTCAAACAGAATTAAGCACATAACACCTAAAATGTATGAGAGTATTTATTTAAAACAGAATCTAAGGCAAATAGCAATGACTTAAAAATTCAGTAGCAAGAAGTTCCACCACCTATATTGCCCAGATTCCATACCTCCAATCCCAGAAGGATTTGTGTGTGCTTGTCGCCCTTTCTTATATAGGTTTGTCAATGCCATAAGTGCAATGTAGGGTAGTATCTGTGGAAGCACCCCCGGGCATTTGTGTATCTCAGAACAGGAACCAATGGTCATAAAGATGCCAGGACCCTAATTGTTTCAGTGCATAGACTCATAGAATTTAGGTACAGAAGGCACTTTGAATATCTTCTAGTCCATGAGGTCCCACCAGGCGGGGATGTTGTGGATGTTACTTCTCTAAACCCATAAGAACTTTCAAAACAGCACCAATGACACCAAATTCATTTCTACCAATTTGTGAGGCTGTATGGAGCTCAATATCTTCTCCTGGGGTTCTCCATTCAGCTGGGTCACTATCACAGTGTCTCTTTCATTTCACCCCACAGAAGAAGGGAAGGGATTATGCATTTATTATCATCTACTGTGTGCCAGACATTGTGCTAAGCAGTTTTCAATATCTCATTTGTACCTAAAAGTAAGCTGGCTCTTATTATCCTCATTTCACAGTTGGGGAAAATGAGGCAGAGGTTAAGTGACTTGCACAAGGTCAAAGAGTTAGTATTTCTACATATATGCATATACATATAGACATATAGACACACATGTTTATATATACATGCATATGCACATATACTTAGGCATATGTTATACATGCATGTAAATATATGTGTATATTTACATGCACATACATCCTCAACCCCATAGCCAATCACTACCCACCTTCTTGAAAGATTTTTCCCTTGCCACTTCTCAACATTCTAAGTTGGGAGCTTTCCTCCTCCATTATTTGGAAGACCCGAGTATTTGCAATCATGTATTCAAATCTCCATCCCTTTAAGTTCCACATAAATGCCAGCTCACATCACCTTCTTCATGGGTTCTTTTCAGGAACTTGGAATGTACTGTGTGTAGACTTCAAGATTTATTCGATCTAATCTTAAATATATAGGTGTTCCCTTTTTGTGGTGGGGGTGGCGGCATTGGGTCTCCTTAGTTTGCTCAGTCTGGACACGTCTTAGAAACTCAGGCCTGATTCCACTGCCAATCAACAGAAAAGCTTGGAGCGCTCCAGTTCTGACCTTATGGATTCCGCCTTCCTTAGGCAGCCTAGTAGCCCTCCATTCTAAGGGGCTCACCACACTGGTGCCAGACTTAGTGTAAGTATCTTATTGGCTTAGCCCGCTGCACCTCAGAACTCCTGAGCTCAACTGATCCTAGCAGCCTTAACCTTCTCAAGAGCAGGGATTACAGATCCAGGCATTCATGTTGAATTCACTTTACTTCTCACTGAACTCTTCAACCTCTTTTACTCTGAAGAATATTTCATTGACTAAAGCACTGAATCATGGGATTGCTGCTTTAGAGATAAAAAAGGAGCTTCGGGAAACATTTGGTCCAATAGAATAGGGAACTGGGGCCTCACTGCTCACCACTGGCACATAGTAGGCACTTGTTTGATTGATTGCCAAAGATCAATAAAGCAGAGTAGGGATTTGAACCCAGGTCTTCTGACTCCAAAACACAGAACTCTTTCCACTGAACTACACTATCAGAAGCCAGATAGGCCTTTAAATAGTTCTATTTTTGCTTTTGATCATTTTCTAACAGTACACCATCTGACTCAAGAAAGAGGCTTATCGGTGCTGTGCTTTTTCTTTGAATGTGTATTTTTTTTCCTTATATTGTTCTTAGGTTTTTCCACAAACTTTCTATTAGTCTGAGTTGCACTTCACTGATGGTGTTCGTAGAGGTCTGTGCCATTCTTTTGTATTGGTCCTTGGTGTTGTGCGCCCTTCTTTCATCTATTGTAGGTGCTCTTAAAATCTGAGCTCATCAGAGAGCTCCTTCTGCAGCTGCATTAATCACTTTGCATGCTCCTTCTTTTCTTCCTGTGGGATCATTAATGATTGTATTGTTCAGAATTTCACTTCCCAGTGCCGCCCATTCCTCTTGAGTCATCTGTCATTTTTAGAACTTCTGGCTAGGGAAGCATAACTATTATCTCTCTGAACTGTTTGAAAAGTTGGTCCATCTTAGCTATTTCCCCATTATTATGACTCCATATTTGATCAGAGAGAAAACATTTTTAAAGGAGTATGTAAAAAGATACAATTATCTCCATAGATCTTCAGCTACCGCATGTGCTGAGCGCTCCTTTGAATGCTCTGCAGACGGACGACCCCACGAGAGACGCCCTTATGACGGAGCATTAACGAGGTCATCATTCCTCTTCCCAGTTCTGTGTGTAAATACGTCAGTCTTGTCCTACACATTGGGGCACCTGGATAATGCAGATAAAGCTTTTGCTTAATGGGGAGGCCTCACACAGGTATTGTTTTCCTCTGGTCACTCAAAAACGAATCTGCCGATCAGTAAGGTAGCTGGGAACATGGAAGATTTTAATGAAAAAAGGTTCCACACTTAGAACAATAAAGAAAGTAAAGAAGCTTGGGGAAATAAAAAAGCTGATAGGAATACTAAGAATACTAATGATAAGTCCACAAATACTAAGTCCGCAAAACCAGGGTTTTGTTTTTTTTTTTTCCTTGACTGCCCCAGGAACGGGATGACAATAGGGAGAGATGGAGAGAGGAAGCCACCTCACTGCCATCAGGGACATGGCTTTCTTAGGACCAGACCCTTTGGACGTCACATCCAGACTATCATCAGCTCCCGCTTCCTTTCAGAAAGCCCTAAATCTCACCCCCCCAGGGGATACCAAGTGCCCCTCCCGAACTGAGAATGCCATGTCTTTGGGGAAAGTAAAAGTTCTGGACCTAGGCCTGGTGGATCTACACATTTTCTTTACAGTGGATAGAAGCTTTTCTCTCCAGCCAGAGGCAAGAGGGTGGGATAATGTGCAGATGTCTGCAATTCATAAATGTATCCTAGAACATGTAGCCTGTAGAAGCGTAAATATTCTGGTTTGCTTCCTGTCTGTCTTCTCCTAAGGCGAGAGAATGAAGACTGAAGGAAGCCTATCTTCTCACTTCCCACAAGCCATTGGAGTGGTCTCAAACACAGAAACATTCTGCATTGTTTTTGTATAAAAAAATAGACTAAATAAGCACGTTTTTAACTTCCATTGAAGTACTGCCCAGGGTTTAGGAGTCTTGTAATTATCACGGCGTTCATGCCAGTTCTGCCTCTGACATACTAGCTATGAGACCCTGGTAAAGTCATTTAACCTCAGTCTTCCCAGATAAGTTTCAGAGAAGGTGCCCACCTGAGTTAGTACCTGAAGTTCCTCATGTTGATGAAATGATAGGTCAAGTCCTTATCCTTATTATACCCACATTATATTATCCTTATTATATCCTTGGGACATAATGCATTAGGTATATGAAGATGATGTTCTAAAATCACAGTGATATTACTTTTGGCCTCCTTGAGCACAAAGGACAATAACCATAACAGCTAAACTTGTAATAAAATGATGATGGGACGAGATGAGGTTTGATGTCATCCCTGCTGTCCTCTCTCCTACTGGAACTGTTCCGAGGGTTCTCTCCATTAGCCGAGAGATGAGCCTACCTCCTAATGCTTTTATTCAACTATATAAAAGCAATTACCTTATTCACTTCTGCACTAGTCAGCAGAACGTTAGATACAAAAGGATGAGAGAAGGAAAGGAACTTGTCTCAGGACTGTTTCTACCAGAGCCCTGTCCAAAAAGGTCTTAGGGTCCTAAAGTTAGAGGTGAAATGGACCTTAGAGGCAGCTGAGTCCCATTGATTTTATTGTACATACAAGGAAACTGAGATTTAAGGAGTTTAAGTCACTTGGGCAAGGTCATATAGCTAATAAATGACAAAGAAGGATTTAAACCCAAGTTTTTCTCACTCCAGGTCCAACCCTCTATCCAAAGGGAAGAATAAAGTGATGATGGTGACGATGATGATGGTGGTGGTGCTAATGATGATGATAGTGATGGTGAGGATGACAGTGATGTTAGTGATGGTGGTGGTGGTAATGATGAAGATAGTGATGGTGGGGATGATAATGGTGTGGATGATGATGGTGGTGGTGATGGTGATGATGGTGATGATGAAGATAGTGATGGTGGGGATGATGAGGGTGGTGGTGATGGTGGTGGTGGTGATGATGAAGATAGTGATGGTGGGGAGGATGATGGTGGTGGTGATGGTGGTGGTGGTGATGATGAAGATAGTGATGGTGGGGATGATGAGGGTGGTGGTGATGGTGGTGGTGGTGATAATGAAGATAGTGATAGTAGGGATGATGAGGGTGGTGGTGGTGATGATGAAGATAGTGATGGTGGGGATGATGATGGTGGTGGTGATGGTGGTGGTGGTGA
>JAQQSZ010013980.1:0-11627 GCA_028646595.1 Phalanger gymnotis
ACGCTTGGGTGGATGGGCTGCCTCACCAGCACTCCTCCTTCCCCAAGAGCCCCCTACCCAGACTGGGCTTAAATCTTCAGCAGGCTCTTCACTCCTGCTCTAATCAGCCACTTAATTCCTCCCACCAGGTGGGCCTGGGACCAGAAGCAACTGCAGCCTAGTTCTAAAGCTGCCCCACGTCCGCTGCCCCAGGGGCAAGTGGCCGGAACCGCAAACTCAGTCACGCAGCTTTTCCCACTAACCTTCTCTGATGTTTTTGCTCTTTGTGGGTTGAGAGGTCTGGTACATGCCACAGCTCAGTATTTCAGGATGCCAGGGCACTTTCCGCTCGTCTCCTGGTCTGGTAGGTTCACGTCTGGTCTGTTCGGCGCTGGGCTCAGCTCCGCTCCCCTCAGCTGGGGGCTGGGAGGTCCGTATGGGACAGACCTTACCCAGAGACCATCCAGGCTGTCCTGGGCTGGGGCCCTGCTTCCTTCTGCCACTTTGTGGGTTCTGCAGCTCTAGAATTGGTTCAGAGCCATTGTTTAATAGGTTTTTGGAGGGACTTGGTGGGGAGCTCATGCCAGTCACTGCTTCCCAGCCACCATCTTGGCTCCGCCCCCTAACTCAGATAATGTTAAACAAAATTTAAGTATGGGAAAAAGATCTTCATATTTAGAGGAAAGCAAACGATAAGGATACTGTTTTTCACCTGAAAAAGTTTAGAGTCATTTCTTCCTGTGTCTCCCACTTGAGCCCTACATTTTAAAATCTCCAACAGATAACCCTGCAAAGATAAGAAACAATAGTATGAACTAGCTAGGACCTGTAAGGACTATTGAATAATAGAGGGAAAGAAGGCTTCCATACCACTTCCCAGCCTTCTCTATGGCATACTGCCTACTTTGTAGTCATCCTCATTTGCCTCTCCCATCCTATGAAGGAGATTTTACCTTTCTTGGAATCAAGGCTTATGCCACACCCCATCATCTCATTCTCATCAGCCTTCTTATAGTCCAGCCATCATTCCTTTAAACTCCACTTCATCCTTGGATTTTCCACCTGCATTAACTGGCTTTGACAGCTATGCTTTATTCCTCACCTTACTAGACTGAGGCCTCCAGAAAACATTCCCACAAACTCCACACTGTAGCATTATACTAGTACCATGCATTTCTTTTCTTTCCTTTCCTTCTCCCTTCTTTCGTTTTCTTTTCTTTTCTTCTTTTTTTTCTATCCACATATTTCTTTACATATTCCTTTTATCTGTTATCTATCCATGTTAGAATGTAAGCTTTAAGGGCAGATGCTGTCCAGCTTGCTTATATTTGAAATCCTCATAAGGTCTCACAGTGCCTAATACACCATAGAGTAATTGCTTAAAATCTCTGCCTTATGTCTGTCTACCCAACCAAATATCTATTTTATCTATTTCGTTTTTGTTTCCTCTATCAAGAATGTTCTTCAGTTGGAAAAAGGTAGGTCACAAAGGGGTAAGAAGGAATTGAAAGCTAAGAGGTTGTAAGAGCTAAGCTTTATCCCGTCAGTGATTTCAAGTCACTTAATCTAGAAAAGTTAAATTTCAAGGTTATAGAATAATTTGTGAAATAGTTGTTGAATTACTAGTAGTCAATGTTCCTTTAAAACATCATGTAAATGGAAGAGAATCTGTATGTTATGTGACAGGTAAATATTTTTGCCCCAATTTTCAAAATGGAGAAGTTAGGCTCATCAAACTACTAAGTGAGAAGTACACTCATAATTTTAAAAAAATACTAGAACAGATTTAGAAAGAAAGATAATAACTACCAGAACCCACAAAAATGTCATTAAGAATAAGGCTATCAAGAGGCATAGCCACGATGATTGTGTGAAAGCAGGGACTTACCACAGCTTTCTTAAAAATTCTGTCAGATACCTCTAAAAAAGTGAATCTGAGCAGATATGAGGGAGTTAGAAGTCACTAGTAGACTGAGTGTGGCAGATTTTGAAGCCAGGAAAATCCACAGGAATGACAGGATGGATCTGTGGGCTGGGAGAGTGCCAGCAGACTACACCAAAGCAGGAGCAGCTGTGTAACTCGGCCAGCAAACGAGGCTGGGAGAACAATGGGCACACTAAAATGAACCATACCTGAGCAGGAGCAAGAGCAGGCCCAGCGCTGAAGTGCCAGGTACAGGGGTGATCCCCAGGCCTCTCAGCCAGCACAGCTACTCCTGAGACTGTCAGCCCACATTCTAAAGGTTTGAAAGTTACCTTCATGAACTTCTAGGAGCCATGATGATCAGATAAAATAGCTCTCATCCATCCCTTGATTAACCAGAGAATACTGCCCTAGGAGAAACCCTGGAATAGAAAAGCCAGAAGTGTGCTTCAGTAGCCTTTTAGCTCAGGAGGCTAAGGAGAGTCACTCTTGTGGTGACAGAAGGAGACTTTCACAGGAAGAGAGGTGTCCCGGAAGGCCCCACATCAGCAGAATAGTGGGAGTTCTGAGCCCAGGGGGTGCAGCCAGCAAGCTTAAACACCAGGACCCCAGATGTGCCTTCGCACAGCAAGGGGAAGTGGCAGAAAACAGCACAGACAATTGCTGAAGACCACCAATGCTGTAGTACAGCCCTATGGGAAGAGGAGAATTCCAGTAGTCAGACCACCACTCCCACATATCTCACACCAGGAGCTTCAGTGTAACCCGGAGAAACTCAGAAAGATATGCACCAAGCCTCAGTCTTCACAAACTAGTCAGTTCCAGGTCAGCACTAGGTGAGTGGCAGCAAGAAATGGCCTCTAGCTGACAAAACCAGAGGCCACAGCTCACAAAGCTATTAACCAGGCCCACAACTCCCAGCACAAAAAGCTTGGGACAGAATCCCCTTAGCCCCAGAAGCAGAGGTCCACTTTAAAAGCCAGGGAAAAGACAACCACAATGAAGAAACAATCCAAAAAAGCAAGGTCTATTGATTCTTATTATGGAGACAGGAAAGATCAAAATACCAATTAAGAAGAGGACAGCATTGACACTATACCTACATTTGAAACCTCAAAAGAGAATGTGAACTGATATCAAACACAAAAAAAAGCATTCCTGGATGAGCTCAAGGAGGATTTTAAAAACCAAATTAGAGATTAAAAGAAAAAATGGAAAAAAATTCACTGATGAGAACAAATCTTTAAAAAGTAAAATTGGTGAAATTGTTAAAGATGTTCAGAATCTAATTGGATAAAATAACTTCTTAAAAAGTAAATTTAACCAAATGGAAAAGGAGGTACAGAAGCTAAATGAGGAAAACAATTCATTAAAAATCAGAATTGGACAAGTAGAAGCTAATGACTCTATGATACATCAAGAATCAGTCAAACAAAATCAAAAGAACGAAAAAATAGAATAAAACATGAAATATCTCATTGGAAAAACAACTGACATGGAAAAATAGATGCAGGAGAGATAATATAAGAATTATTGGTCTACTGGAAAGCCATAATGAAACAAGAGCCTGGACAGTATCTTCCAAGGAATCATCAAGGATAATAGTCCCATGGTCCTAGAAACAGAGAGTAAAATATTCATCGAAAGAATTCACTGATCCCCACCCCCCAAAAGAGATCCCAAATTGAAAACTCCAAGGAATATTGCAGCCAAATTTCAGGATTATGAAGTCAAGGAGAAAATGCTGCAAGCAGCCAGAAATGAACAATTCAAATACCATGGAACTACAGTCAGGATCACATAGGACCTGGCAGCTTCTATGTAAAAAGACAGGAGGAACTGGAATATGATATTCTGAAAGACAAAGGAACTTGGACTACAACCAAGTATCAACTACCCAGCAAAATTCAACATAATTTTTTTAGGCAAGGAGATGGTCATTCAATCAAACAAAGGAATTCCAGACCTTCCTGAGGAAAAGGCCAGAGCTCAATCAAAAATTTGATCTTCAAATACAAAACTCAAGATAGACGTAAAAATGTATATCAATCTCAAGAATTATACAGTTATTATGATAATTATAAGGGATATATAGAGACTGAGGGTGTCAGTATTAAGTAACTGATGTGAGGATAAAAAGCATGATTAAAGGGTGAAAATGGCTTAGTCTAGGAGAATAGGTAAGGAGGAGGTAGAAAAGGTAAATTATATCACATAAAGAGGAACAAAACCATGTTATAATAGAGGGGAAGAAGGTAAGGAGATGAGCAGAATTTGAGCTTTACACTCATTGGATTTGGTTCAAGGAGGGAATAACATACTCAGATAAGTATAGAAATCAAATTGTCCTACAGGCAGTAGGAGGAGATGGGGGAAAAAAAGGTGGGGGGTTCTTATAAGTGAGGGAAGAAGTAGTAAGGGGCAAAGAATAAAATAAGGGGGGAAGGAAAGGTAGGAAATATGAAGGAAGGCAGTGGGCAAAAGCAAAACGCTTCTGAGGAGGGGAAGGGAGAAGGGAGAAATAAAAACATAAACGGGGTGGGGGGACCAGATGGAGAGAAAGGTACAGAGAGTAATCATAACTCTAAATGTGAATGGGATGAACTCTCCCATGAAATGGAGGCAGATAGCAAAATGGATTAAAATCATAATCCTACATTATGTTGTTTACAAGAAACACATTTGAAATAGGGGATACACACAGGGAAAAGGGAAAAGGCTGGAGTAGAATATATTATGCTTCAATTGAAGCAAAAAAGCAGGGGTAGCAATTCTAATCTCAAACAAAGCAATAGCAAAGACAGATATAAATTAAAGAGATAACAAAGGAAACTATATCCTGCTAAAAAGGAACATAGACAATGAAGTAATATCATTACTTAACATCTATGCACTAAGTGGTATAGCATCCAAATTCTTAGAGAAGAAGCTAAGGGAGTTATAGGAAGAAATAGACAGCAAAACTATACTAGTGGGAAATCTCAACCTCCCTTTCTTGGAACTTGATAAAATTAAATTCAAAATACACAAAAAAGAAGTTAAGGAAGTAATTAGAATTTTAGAAAAGGTAAATATGATAGAACTCTGAAAAAAAAACTGAATGAGAATAGAAAGGAATATACTTTTTTTTTTTCTCAAGGGCACATGGCACGCACTCAAAAACTGACCATGGATTAGGGCATAAAAACCTCACAATAATTTGCAGAAAGGGAGAACTAGTCAATGCATCCTTTTCAGATCATGATGCAATAAAAATTATTTACAATAAAGGCCTATCGATGGAAGGACAGACTAAAAATTAATTGGAAAATAAATAATTTAATTTTAAAGAATGAGTAGTCCAAAGAACAAATCAGAAAAACAATTAATACCTTCATTCGAGAGAATGACAATAATAAGACAACATACCAAAATGTATGGGATGCAGCAAAAGCAGTTCGTAGGGGAAGTTTTATATCTCTAAATGCTTACATGAATAAAATAGTGAAAAGCACATCAATGAATTAGGCATGCAACTGAAAAAGCTAGAAAAAGAACAAATTGAAAATCCCCAATTAAATACCAAATCAGAAATACTGACAATCAAAGGAGAGATTAATCACATTGAAATCAAGAAAACTATTGAACTAATAAATAAAACTGAGTCGGTTTTATGAAAAAAATATAAAATTGATAAACCTTTGGTCAATTTGATTAAAAAAAGAAGAAAACCAAATTACCACCACCAAAAATGAAAACAGTGAATTCACCTCCAATGAAAAGGAAATTAAGACAATGATTAGGAATTATCTTGACCCACTGAATGCCCATAAATTTGACAACCTTAGGGAAATGTATGAATACATACAAAATATAAATCGCCCAGGTTAACAGAAAAGGAAATAAAACACCTAAATAACTCCATCTCAGAAAAAGAAATTGAGCAAGGCATCAACGAACTACCTAGTAAAAAATTTCCAGGTTCACATGGTTTTACATGTGAATTCTATCAAACATTTAAAGAACAATTAATTCCCATACTTTAATTACTACTTGGAAAAAATAAATGAAGAAGTTGTCCTACCAAATTCTTCTTATGACAGAAATATGGTACTAATATCTAAACCAGGAAAAGTCAAAACAGAGAAGGAAAATAAATAGTCCAATTTCTCTAATGAATATTGATGGAAAATATTTAAATAAAACATTAGCAAAAAGACTGCAGCAACTTATCACAAGAATAATATACTATGACCAGATAGGATTTATTCCAGGAATGCAAGGTTGGTTCAATATTAGGAACATTATCAAAATAATTGATCATATCAACAACAAAATTAGCAGAAATTATATGATTATTTCAATAGATGCAGAAAAAGCTTTTGACCAAATACAACACCCATTCCTATTAAAAACACTAGAAAGCATGTAAACAGAGTCTTCGTTAAAATTATAACTAGCATCTACATTAACCATCAGCAAGCACCATAGGTAAGGGAGATGAGCTAGATGCATTCCCAATAAGATCAGAGGTGAAACAAGGATGTCCATTATCACCCTTATTATTCAATTTGGTACTGGAAATGTTAGCTTTGGCATTAAGAGAAGAAAAATAAATTGAAGAAATTAGAATAGGCAATGAAGAAACTAAGTTATCACTCTTTGAAGATTATATAATGATTTACTTAAAGAATCCTAGAGTCTCAAGTAAAAACCTACTTGGTATAATAAATTACTTTAGCAAAGTTGCAGGGTGCAAAATAAACCCACATAAATCCTCAGCATTCCTATATGTTACTAATGAAGGTCAAGAGCAAGGGATAAAAAGAGAAATTACTTTTAAAGTTACTGTAGACACTGTAAAATATTTGGGAGTTTACCTGCTAAGACAAACCCAGGACCTGTATGAACAAAAAGTACAAAACACTTTTCACACAAATAAAGTCAGATCTAAATAAATGGGAAAACATCAGTTGCTCGTGGTTAGGCCAAGTTAATATAACAAAAATGACAGTTTTACCTAAATTAATTTACTTATTCATTGCCATACCAATTAAATTACCTAAATATTATTTTACAGAGCTGGATAAAATAATAAAAAAAAAATCATCTGGAAGAACAAAAGGACCAGAATATCAAGGGAATTAATGAAAAGAAATGCTAGGGAAGGTAGCCTAGCCATACCAGATATTAAACTGTATTATAAAGCAGCAGTCATCAAACTACTTGGTGCTGGCTAAGAAAGACAGTGGTGGATCAGTGGAATAGGTTAGGTACACAAGACACAGAAGTAACCAACTATACCAATCTGTTCTTTGATAAACTCAAAAAATATAGCTTCTGGGTTAAAAATTTACTAGTTCACAAAAATTGCTGGGAAAACTGGAAAAGAGTATGGCAGAATCTGGGCATTGACCAATATTTTACACAGCATACTAAAATAAAGTCAAAATGGGTTCATAATTTAGGAATAAAGGCTGATATTATAAGCATTTGGGGAGAGCAAGGAATAGTTTACCTGAGAGATTTTTGAAGAAGGGAAGAATTCATGACCAAACAAGAGATAGAGAGCATTACAAAATCCTAAATGGATAATTTTGACTACGTTAAATTGAAAAGTTTTTGTACAAATAAAGCCAATGCAACAAAGATTAGGAGGGAAACAGAAAACTGGGAAAACATCTTTACAACCATATTAGTGTCTCTGATAAAGGCCTCATCTCTAAAATATACAGGGAACTGAGAGAAATTTATGGGAATGCAAGTCATTCCCCAATTGAGAAATGATCAAAGGATATGAACAGACAGTTTTCAGAGGAAGAAATTAAAGACATCTATAGTCATATGAAAAAATGCTCTAAATCACTATTGATTAGAGAAATGCAAATCAAAATAACTCTTAAATACAGCTTCATAACTTTCAGATTAGTTAATATGACAAAAAAAGGAAACTGACAAATTTTGGAGGTCATATGGGAAAATTGAGACACTAACATAATATTGCTGAAGTTGTGAACTGATCCATCCATTCTGGAGACCAATTTGAAACCATTCCCAAGGGGCTATAAAAATGTGCATAACCTTTGTCCCAGCAATACCCCTTCTAGGCCTGTATGCCAAAGAGATCACACAAGTGGGAAACGAATCAGTATGTACAAAAATACTTATAGCAGCTTTTTTTTTTGTGGTGGCAAAGAATTGGAAATCAAGAGAATGCCCATCAATTGGGGGAATGGCTAAACATATGGTGGTATATGAATGTAACAGAATACTGTTGTGCTGTAAGAAATGAGGAGCAGATGGACTTCATTATCACCTGGAAAGACTTATATGAACTGATGCTGAGTGAGGGGCAGAACCAAGAGACTGTTATATGTGATTACAGACCCATGGTATCTATAAAGACTAACTTTGATAGACTTAGATGTTCTCATCAATGCAAGGTTCAAAGATAGTTGTAAGAGTCATAATGGAAAAAGCTATGAACATCCAGAGAAAGAATTATGGAGTCTGAATGCAGATTGAGGCAAACTATTTGCTCTTTTTTTGGTTTCATTTCTTCTTTCTCATGATTCATTCTATAGGTTATAAATCTTCTTTTCAACTGGACTATTAGGTAAATAAGAACAATGTGAAGGTATATATAGAACCTCTCTCACATTGGATATCAGTCTTGTAGGTGAGGGGGGAGGAAAGAGAGAGACAGAAAATTTGGAACTCAAAAACTTGTGGAACTGTATGTTGTAAACTAAAAATAAAAAAGAAATTAAAAAAGAACAAGACTGTCCATGCAATGCTAATTTCTGTTTTTAGCAAAATTACTGGACTGGCAGATTACCAACACAAAGTATTACAATTTCAGCAAATTTTTAATACCTTCCCATCCAAGAATATACTTGTGGAAAAATAGAAAGATATAAGTTGGATACTAATACAACTATGGTTGGTTCAAATTGAGTAAATCGCCAAACATAAAGAGGACTGATCCACAGTTTTCAGAGGGTAAAAAAATTAGTGTCCTTAGTATTTTAAAAGCACGAAGTGATAGATAGAATATAATAAGATGAAATTTAGCAGGGTAAATATAAGGTGCTATACCTGGGCAAAACAACAGCAACAATAACCGTATTTGCACAAAATGGGAGGAACGTGGTTTAATAATACTGTATGTAGACCGATGCTTGGCTGGCTTGTTTTTACTTCCTTTAACATCTTCTTTTTTTAATTTTTATTTTTAGTTTGCAACACAAGATTCTACATAATTTTGAGTTCCAGATTTTCTTCTTTCTTTCCCCCCCCTCCCTCTTCAAGATGGCATGGAATCCCATATAACTTACATCTTTAAGTTTACATTGAATTAATTTACACACTAGTCAAGTTGTGGAGAAGAATTATGACCAATTGAATAAATCATGAGAAAGAAGAAACAGAAACAAAAATAAAACCAAAAACACAACCCAACAACAAATACAAAAGAGAGAGAAAAAGGAGAGCATTAAGTGTGCTTCGATCCGCATTCATACTTCATAGTTCCTCTAGATGTAGATAGCACTCTCCATTGTGAGTCCCTTGGAGCAGTCTATATATATTGTGTTGCTGAGAAGAGCAAAGTCTGTCAGGGTTAGTCATCACGGAATCCATATATCTGTGGTTGTGTATAATATTCTCCGGGCTCTGCTCCGCTCATTCAGCATTATGTCATGTAGGTTCTTCCAGGTTGTTATGAAATCCATATCATCCCCATTTCTTATACCACAATAATATTCCATTTCTTTCATATACCACAGCTTCTTCAGCCATTCCTCAATTGATGGGCATCCCTTTGATTTCCAATTCTTAGCTACTAAAAAAGAGCCGCTATAAATATTTTTGTACACATGGGTCCTTTTCCCACTTGTGTGATCTCTTTGGGATACAACCCTAGGAGTGGTATTGCTGGGTCAAAGGGTACAAACATTTTTATAGCCCTTTGGGCACAGTTCCAAATTGCTCTCCAAAATGGCTGGATCAGTTCACAACTCCACCAGCAATGTAACAATGTTCCAAATTTCTCACATCCTCTCCAGCATTTATCATCTTCCTGTTTTGTTATTTTAGCCAATCTGACAGGAGAGAGATGATATCTAAGAGTTGTTTTGATTTGCATTTCTCTAATCAGTAGTGATTTTCAGCATTTTTTCATATGTATATAGATATCTTTAATTCGTTCCTCTGAAAACTGTCTGTTCATATTCTTTGACCACTTTTCAATTTGGGAATGACTTGTATTACTATATATTTGGCTCAGTTCCCTGTATATTTTAGAAATGGGGCCTTTATCTGAGACATTAGTCATAAAGATTTTCTCCCAATTTTCTGCTTCCCTCCTATTTTTTGTTGCATTGGCTTTTTTGTACAAAAACATTTCAATTTAACATAATAAAAATTATCCATTTTGCATTTTGTAATGCTCTCTATCTCTTGTTGGGTTATGAATTCTTTTCTTTTCCATAAATCTAATAGGTAAACTATTCCTTGCTCTCCCAAATTGCTTATAGTTTCAGCCTTTATTCCTAAATTATGAACCCATTTTGACTTTATTTTGGTATTTGGTGTAACATATTGGTCTATGCCCAGTTCCTGCCCTACCATTTTCCAATTTCCCCAGCAGTTTTTGTGAAATAGTGAATTCTTAGCCCAGAAGCTGGCCTCTTTGGGTTTATCGAAGAGTAGATTGCTATAGTTGTTGACTTCTCCATCTTGTGTACCTATCCTATTCCACTGATCCACAACTCTGTTTCTTAGCCAGTACCAGGTAGTTTTGATGACTGCTGCTCTATAGTACAGGTTAATATCTGGTACGGCTAGGCCACCTTCTCTAGCATTTCTTTTCATTAATACCCTAGATATTCTAGGCTTCTTGTTCTTCCAGACAAATTTCGTTATCATTTTATCCAGCTCTGTACAATAATTTTTTGGTAGGTCAATTGGTATGGCACCGAATAGATAGATTAATTTAGGTAAAATTGTCATTTTTGTTATATTAGCTCAGCCTAACCATGAGCAACTGATATTATTCCATTTATTTAGATCCAATTTTATTCGTGTGGACAGTGTTTCACAATTATGTTCATATGGACCCTGGGTTTGTCTTGGCAGATAAACTCCCAAATATTTTATAGTGTCTACAGTAACTTTGAATGGAATTTATCTTTCTATCTCTTGCTATTGGGCTTTGTTAGTAATGTAGAGGAATGCAGAGAATATATGTGGGTTTGTTTTATATCCTGCAACTTTGCTAAAGTTGTTTATTATTTCAAGTAGTTTTTTTTTTACTTGATTCTCTAGGTTTCTCTAAGTAAATCATCATATCATTTGCAAAAAGTGATAATTTAGCTTCTTCTTTGCCTATTCTGATTCCTTCAATTTCTTTTTCTTCTCTTATTGCTACAGGTAGCATTTCTAGTACCAAATTGAATAGTAGGGGTGATAATGGACATCCTTGTTTCACCCCTGATCTTATTGGGAATGCATCTAGCTTATCCCCATTACAAATAATGCTTGTTGATGGTTTTAGGTAGATGCTATTTATGATTTTAGGGAAGGCTCCACTTATTCCTATGCTTTCTAATGTTTTTAATAGGAATGGGTGTTGTATTTTGTCAAAGGCTTTTTCTGCATCTGTTGAGATGATCATATGGTTTCTGCTAGTTTTGTTGTTGATATGTTCAATTATGCTAATCGTTTTCTTAATATTGAATCAGCC
>JAQQSZ010013981.1:0-11627 GCA_028646595.1 Phalanger gymnotis
ATCTTGGAGTGGGGGGGGTGGAAATGGGGAGAAAAATCTGTAATTCAAACGCATGTGAAAATTAATGCTGAAAACTAAAGATGTTAATAATAAAAAAAATTAAAATAAAAAAAATTTACGTACCTTAAAAAACAAAAAAACAAAAAAAAAAGAAAATAATAAATGTACAGAGCAAAAGTTTAAAATTTTTAAAAAATGAATTTTTCCAAAGCATATGGCAAAAAGGCATCTGGTTAGCCTTTGGCTACTTCTCTCATTTGTTTTTTTTTTTTTCTCCTTAGTCTCCTTTATTTATTTTTACTTAATATCTAGTAGGTCTATCACAACTATTGGAATAGTTGTATCATAATTCTAATGGTTCTGGGTTCCACTTTTGCCAACCAAGAAAGAAAGAGGTCCCAAGATCCTCATAAATCCATGCTTACTCTTTGGAGCAAATTTAACTACATATGCCCTGGGGATGCCAAGGAAGAAGGGGGAGTTGCGATAAAGGTTAACACTAGGGAAGTGGGAAATAGGGTAGTGTGACAAGGGGAGGCAGAATTGTTAATGCCAAAACATCCTTTGTATACGTTTGATTTGTTTCTAAGATTCTCATAAATTTTAATGCATTGAAAATTAGTTGCTTCTGTGCACTGAGGAAGGGCTTTCTTAGCATGACCATATTGCAACAAGGAGAAGAAGAGTTAAGAGAGGGCATCCTCCTCTTCTTTAGTCCAAGAATAGCATGCTGCTAGTGTTCTTGTGCATTTAAAAAGAAGAGCAATATTCACCAATTTTAATTTGTAAATGAGAGTCCTGAATCTACTCCACTGCAGTTGATTCTCTCATAGGAAATTAATTTTCAAAATTTGCCTCATTAAGGAATATTCCTCATAAGAATCATATGCCCAAAGAAAATATCATCACTTGGGGCTTATATTCAAAAAACTATTTACATATCCCATTTGCCTATCTCCAACTAGTTAATTAATTATTATATACTAATAAGCATAAACATAAATGAGTAGGAATGCCAAATGGACACTCATTAACTTACTCTGGACTGATTATGCAATATCCTTTTACAGCATACATTTTATAGATGATCAAATGTGCCTCTTCTGAATTTCACATTAATTATTAAACTTAGAATTACCCATTATAGATAATTATTAACATTTGCTATTCATTGTGACTATTATTCATTTTTTCATAACAAGGACTATGTTCCAGAAAGAAAAAAAAACTCATTACATCCAAATACCATTTATGTGCTTTGAGTTTTAACCACTTAAAAATATCATAGAAATAACTAATATGTTTAAGGACAATTTGAACACTGCTCTAATGAAAATAATGAGAATAATGCAATTCTCATTATTTTCCTTACTATTTGACTGTCATTTGTAGGCATTTTAAAAAAAACATAGTAGTTATAAAATAAGTAAATTAAATAGTGGAATTGTAGATTTTTCTCTAATTAAAACTGAACATTTATATCAAATTTGCATTATATAATGGTGAAATTTTGCCTGGTTGTCAAACAATTATCAAGTTTATCTATCATGATAATGAAACATGTTACTCACCAGGTAATAAAGTGTTTATAGACTCTGACTGAAGATTGGAGGGTTTTTTTTAGTACTTGTGTAATGGGGAAATTCATTTTCATAGTCTTTGAATAAACCATTTTAATTTTCATTGGGTAGTAAGCATGAGTTGGAGTGGGGGTGATGGAGATATTGATGATGAATCTTTCAAATAATCAGTTTGCTATTTATAGTGCCTGGGCTGTTTAAATTCAATATTTTAATTGTTAAATTGTTTGACTGTTTAATACTTGACATAAATTAATCTGAAGTGTAATTGATGTCATCTTGGTCAAGTATTATGGTCTTTGGTTAGTCAAGAGGGTAGTTCTAAAGCACTCAGGATGGTATTTAGCTTGTCATCTCAGAACAGAACACTGCTATGGAGGGAAATATAGTCAGTCTTTCACAACATGACTTATGAAAAGTGTTTTGCATAACAATGCATGTACAATCTATATTGAATTGTTTGCCTTTTCAAGGAGGGTAGATGGGAAGGGAAGAAGTGAGAGAATTTGGAACTCGAAGTTCTAAAAACAAATGTTAAAAAAATTTTTTACATGCAACTAGGAAATAAGATATGTAAGTAATGGGGAATAGAAACCTATCTTGCCCTACAAAAAAGTAAGGTGAAAGCAGATGGGGTGGGGAGTGAGGTGATAGAAGGGAGGACAGACTGGGGAAAGGGACAATCAGAATACATGCCATCTTGCAGTGGGGTGGGGGTACAGATGGGGAAAAATTGGAACTCGAAAATCTTGTGGAACTGAATGTTGAAAACTAAAAACAAGTTAATTTTTTTTTAAAAAAAAAAGAACAGAACACTGCTTCAAAACCTGGATATTCAATCATAGATGAGAAGAGTCTTAGAAGATGGGAAATTCATTGATTATTAGCCACATAATTCAAATATGGAAATTGTTAGTAATGGGAAGCACTTTTCTTCAACCTAGGTTTTTAAATTCCAGATTCAAAGCTCTTCCTTATAACATGATAAATCTTTATAACCTTTATGACAATCTTTTTCCCCTTTTGGAAGAAAGAGATTTTTAGCATAATAGTCTTTAGGAGATATATTTTGTGTCACTTCTTACGTAATTTGGGACAAAAACAATTGTTGGTGCATACCATATCATAAGGCTCAATGTATGAAATTGTAATCTTTTTCTACTACACTCACATGGAGTTGACATCTAAACAAAACAGAGAAAGAAAACTACAGACCAATATCCTTAATGAGCATTGACACAAAATTTTCAAAAAAAGCAGGCTACAGTAAAAATAACTAGGTTAGGTTCATGCCAGAAACCCAAGTTCAGTTCAATAAAAGCAACATTATAAATATAATGAATCATGTTGATAAAATAAAACTTAAAAGCCATCATTTTATTGATAGTTGCTGACAAACCTTATGGAAAAATGAAACATCTATTTTTTTTGTCTCTGGAAATCATAGAAATAAATGGACTTTTCCTTAATATAGTAAATCATACTGATCTAACTTTAAGAGGAAAAAATTGTCTATGATGGGATAAAGTTAGAGGCCTTTCTGCCATTATTAGGAGGAAAGTAAGGTGGCTAATTATTAACACTACAATTCAAGGTATCATTAGAAATGTTAGGTATAGCAATAAGGCAAGAAAAAGAAATTTAGGGACTAGGCAATGAGAAAGAACAGACAAAATTATTACTTTTTGCAGATGATATAATGGCATACTTAGAAAACACTATAGATTTATATAGAATTAATCAAAATTAGTAATAATCCATAAAGTTTCAGGATCAATCAGTCAAAAATGTATTAAGTACCTACTATGTGCCAAACATTGTGTTAAACACTGGAGATATAAAAAAAAGGCAAAAGATAGTTTCTGTCCTCAAGGAATTAACAACTTAATATGTTAGAAAACCTGTAAACAAATATATACAAAGAAGTTATATAGAAGACAAAGAAGAAAAGATAGATCCATATAAATCATAAGAATTCCTCTATAAAACTTACACAAGCAAATAGGAAATATTACAAAGGAAGCATAACAAAATATTACACCTTTCATAGAAATAAAGACAGACAACTGGAGAAGCTTTCTCTACTCATATGTCAAAGTAATATAATAAAAAAATGAAAACATGACTGATAAATTTCCTCTATTCAGTGATATACCAAACAAATTCCTCAAATAATACCTTTAAGTGGAAAAGTATATTAAAAGTTGTAGTAAGGAACAAACAGTCAAGAATCTTAAGGATAATAAAGTAAAAAAAAAAAGGAAAAGTAGGAAGGAGTGAGGGAGAGTTTCTATGAATATCTGCTCTCAAACTATACTAAAAAGCATCAATTATTAAAATGTTTTGGTATTGATAAAAAACAGAGAGATCTAACAGTAGAATATATTAGGAACACAGTAAAGTAGTGTTTAGTAAAACCAAAGATTCTAGTCACTGAGGAAAGAACTCACTCACTATTTGCCAAGAAAGAAAGAAAGAGACAAACAAAAAAGGAAAGAAAGAAAGAAGGAAGGAAAGAAAGAGTAAAAGAAAGGAAGGAAGGAAGGGAGAGAGAGAGAGAAAGAAAGAGAGAGAGAGAGAGAGAGAGAGAGAGAGAGAGAGAGAGAGAGAGAGAGAGAGAGAGAATGAGAGAGAGAGGAAGGAAGGGAGGAAGGAAGGAAGAGAGGAAGAGAGAAAGGAAGGACATTAGATGATGAAGGAAAGTTTTCTTTCAGATATACAAATAGGGGAACTAAACAAGTAAGCAAGAGGATTAGAAAGTTAAAATGGACAATTTTAATTACATGATTTAAAAAAATGCACAAACAAATCTATTTTAGTTAAAATTGGAAGCAAAATGTGTAACTTTTTAAAATACTTGATTCATCTCTCTAGGTGATTCTAGTTGAATTTCTACCCATATTATATTTTTCTTTGAGGTTTTGCTTACAGATATTTTGGAGTCATTCTCTTTTCCCAGATTTGTAGCTTGAACATCTCTGTCATAAAAATAGCTTTTTTTTTTCTTCTGGGAATATTTTTGTTTGTTTCTTTCCTCCTTCTTCTAGCCAACTTTAAATCTTCAGACTTGATTATAGGGCCAGGCTCTCTGCACTTCTGAAGGTAAGACACTGGCCCTTTCTTGAGCTACTGAGTTTTGTGTTTTTTCCAGAATCTCAGGAACTGCTTAGGTTGGGGACTTGCAAACTTTTGTTTCTCCCATAGTTTTCTGATACAGGGTAAAGTCTCATTGCTGTCTACTTTATCTGAACTCTGCAAGTTCCTGACCTGGGTTTGGGTCTGAGCAACAATAAAATACTGATGTAGCTGGGAAGCTCTACTGGTTCATGGTGACAGAAATGTGGGCTCTCCTTGGATCTGGGATTGCTTCCCTGGGTATTTCTCTGGAAGCTTCGAAACCACAGTGCTGCTGCTTGCTTTTGAATCTGTTCTTTTCTAGTTTCATTGTATAAACAATAACCAGGACTTCTCTATCCAGAAATAACGACCTTAGGCACATGATCCCTTGTTAGTCCTGGAACCCTAGCCTGTAACTAGTTAGTGGGTGACAAAGCTGCTATTTTGCACCTGTCTCTGTAAATATATCCTAGTATGGTTCTGGGAGTGCCGTGACTCAAGTCAGGACCTCTCATGTCTTTGAATACAGCTTCTTCCTATAATCTAGAGTGTTTCCCTTAGTTTTCCTGACTCGGCCTTGTCTTTAGTGTTCCAAACCCTCTCTGTATCACTCTGTATGTGATATGGGCTTGAAATTTGACTCACTATGATTTTTTGTCTTGGATTTCCCCATCAGGATTCAACCTTGTGCACTTTCTAGATCTGTTTGGAGGAAATGGGAGGGGGAGGAAGCTTACTGAACTGTTTCTGTGTGTCTGTGTGTGTGTGTATTTGTGTGTGTGTGTATGTTTTAGATTTTATGTACTTTATCCTGAACTTAAGAAATAAAACAAACATTTCCCTAACATGGTAGAATAGAAGAAAAGATGATTGCACATGAAACTACAAATTTATTGTGTAAAACTTGCTATTCTTTTTAATATATAATAAAGTTGTCATGTAACATCAATATTAAATAATTAAACTAAGATCTAAACGCAATTCCTCTGACTTCAAATTCTGTGGCTTTTCTTCTATACAATCCTGCTAAAATTGCAAAATATGATTTTGATAATATTTTGCCTCTCCTTATTTCTTCTAGCTTCCTAATGCTATGTCTTGTCAGTTTATGACTGAGGACAAGCTCTTGACATAGCAAATTTGAGAAACAACTATTGAAGAAAGTTACTTCGTTGACTTTCTTGCTCTTAGTTTCTCTGGAGAGAATTTGGGGGTATATCTATGTGAGATAAATGACCAAAGTTGGGAAATGTGGTGGGGAAAATAGCTGCTGAGAAAACTGGAAAACAGAATGGCAGAAACTAGGTATAGACCAACATCCCACATCTTATACAAAAATTAGGTCAAAATGAGTACGTGAGGTGATGCCGTAAGCAAATTAAGAGTGCATGGAATAGATTATTTGTCCAATTTATGGATAAGGGAAGAATTTAGAACCAAAGAATATATAGAGAACATTACAAAATATAAAATAGATAATTTCAATTGTGTAAAATGAAGAAGTCTTGGCAAAAAAGGCAATGCAACCAAAATTATAAGGAAGTGGAAATGGGGAAAATTTTGTAAAATGTATTTCTGATGAAGACCTCACTTCTCAAATATATAGAGAATTGAGTCAAATTTGTAAAAAAACACAAGTCATTTCCCAACTGATAAATGGTCAAAAGATATGAACAGGTAGTTTTCAGAAAAAAAGATTTCAAAGCTATCTGTAGTCATATGAAAATTGCTCTAAATCACTATGATCTGAGAGGTGCAAATTGAAACAACTCTGAAGTACCACCTATCAGAGTGGCTAATACGACAAAAGAAGGAAAATGTTGGATGTTGGAGGACATATGGGAAAAGTGCACTATTGAAGAAGTTGTGAATGATCCAACCATTCTGGAGAGCAATTTAGACCTATGCCCAAAGGGCTATAAAACTGTGTATACCTTTTGATCCAGCAACACCACTGCTTGGTCTATAACCCACAGACTTCCAAAAAAAAGAGAAAAGTGTCTATTAGTACAAAAATATTTATAGCAGCTCTTTTTTGTGGTGCCTAAGAACTGGTAATCAAAGGGATGCCCATCAGTTGGGGAATGGCTAAACAAGCTGTGTTATATGATTATAATGGAATATAATTGTGCTATAAGAAATGACAAGCAGGATGATTTCAAAAAACCTGGAAAGCCTTACATGAACTGATACATAGTGAAGTAAACAGAAGCAAGAGAATGCTGTATACAATAACATCAATATCATTCAATGAAGAAACTGTGAATGACTTAATTATTCTTATCAATACAATGTTCCAAGACAATTCCAATGGAATAATGATGAAGCTTATGATCCACTTACAGAGGAAGATCAGATATTGATTGAATACAGACTGAAACATGCAATTTTTCAATTTCTTTTTTTCCTTTTATTCGAATCTTCGTGTACAAAATGACTACTATGGAATACTTTTACATAATGGCACACGAATATCCTATATCTGATTGCTTACCATGCCAGGGAGGGGAAAAGGAGGGGGTGGAGAAAAAGATAGAATTTGGAACTCAAAACTTTAAATAAAATTTTTAATTCTTTTAAATGAAGCTTCTGATACATTTTATTTATGAGGGTTATCTCTGGCTACTAGTGGCTTGTTGCTTTGTCTTTGCTTAGAACTTAGGACATAAAACTGTTTTGAAAGACAATGTCTCCTTTTGGTAATCTAGATTTTTCTCATCAATTGGCTGAAGTCTTTGGTGCTTCTTTATGCCAGTCATGTAAAATCAGTTCTCACTGATTAAAGTTTAATCTGCTTTCCTTACCTCAGGAAAAGAAAAGCCATTTTTAAGAAGTAAACATCACCAAATCCAATCTTCTATGTGACCGTTGCTACCACACAGGCACACTAAAATGGACTGTCCCAGATTAGGACTCTTATGCAGGTTTATAATGTCATTCTTAAACAACATAAGTCTGACAATACAGGATCAGGTAGGCACTTAACATTCCTCTTTTCATCTTCCCCAGGGACCTAAGTCCGGAAAGCAACCCTCCTTTCACATGGAAAAAATAGTCTTTAAAGGTGCCTGAAGTGGCTTCTGTATTCTGATGAGTATCAGGGACAAACAGTGGCATCAGGGAGAGAGGTACAGACAGCAGAAGAGAAAAACAGGAATGGTCCACTGGGCTTGGCATGCACTTATCAAATAATCATATATAATTAAATTGGGAAAGGGCAAGACTATTTTTAAACAAATACAAAATTATTATTTGGGAGCCTAGTAAATGCCTAAGCTAGCCAGTGATTGGTGCCATACCCAGAAGTTCAGACAGAACTAAATTATGCTTCAGATTAATGTATCAGTCAGTTCAAAGGTTAGACAAACAGCTGTTTCTCAAGGAGGCACACTACAAAGCGTTAACTGTTCAGTGGGAGGGTAGAAATGGTCTTGGTGTATTCCCAGAGGACTCACTGTTATTTATTTCTGATTGGGAGATATCCAAAGCTGACTCCATGCTACTGATGACCTCTGTTGCTGGGGCAGAAGGGTGAAACTCTGGAGCCAGCACAATTTTACCAGTCTCTGAGAAAAGACACATACATACATACACACGCACAGAAACACACACATCTTCAGAGACTTGAAGCTAATTCACAAATCTGCCATTTTGAATGATAAAGAAAATGAATGCAAAGAAAATGAAAGAAAATGCTAGCTTGTTTCCACTAAAATGAAAATTAACTTAATACTTAATGATAAAAAATATGAAACTTTTCATATCTGATGTTTAGCAATGGCAAGTTGTGTCTGATGAAGAATTGAATAATGATAATATAGAAAAATGGCAAAAGAGACCCAAATATTTGTTCTTGACTGATAGGAGCTAGATTCTGGTAATGTCTTTCCTCAGGCAATCTCAGCATTTTGTCCAAAGAACTCCACAATTTGAACAGCAAACATTAGAGATTACAAATTAGTAAGAGATCCCAACACTGATAAAAATTCAGGTAGAGAGAGAGAGAGAGAGAGAGAGAGAGAGAGAGAGAGAGAGAGAGAGAGAGAGAGAAACAGACACAGGCCCAGACACAGAGAGACAGAGACAGGCAGAGACAGACAGAAACACAGAATGGTGGGAAACCAGGGCGCTGCAGAGTGTTAGGGTGGAACAGAAATTGATAAAACCTGAGGTAAAATGTAGTCAAGTTGAATTTTCAGAAAGATATTGAGGGTGAAGCTTTCTGATGGTACACTGATAAAGATGTGGATGCTTCTCCATAGTTATTTCATGAAGCAATACCTTGTGGAATATCCCCTTAGAAATACATACATCTGAGATTTTGTTAAATGGAATCCCTAACATGTTAGCCTAACTGTACCCCAAGGTTCCCCTCTTATCATAAGGCCTAACTTGAAAAATGGCAAGAGGACTGGATTTGTTGTTAGAGAACTAGAGTTCAAATCTTTGCTACAGCACTTAATATTTGCACAGTTTGGGGCTCGCTTAATGTCAGTGAACTTCGGTTTCCTCACTTATAAAATAAGTGACTTACACTAGATGTCTCTACTACCTCTAAATTTTAGGACGTCCTATGTGGAAGTTGTCTTTGTTTCCCAGACCTCAAGGCATACCTAAGGAATAGGACCTTAGAGTAATTGCCTTCAAGTTAGAGCCTACAGTTTATAAAATCAATAGTTGGGGCTGCAGCACAATGGATGGGAATTGGTGAGAAGAATAAACAGTAGAATTTTCAGGTACTTCCTTTTCATTCCCAGTGGTGTCTTTCCTCTCTTCTCTTGCTGCCCTCCCCATGGGCTTCAACCTAGTGACTGTAGCCCTCTGTTCAATTTTCCTGACCACACATCCAACAGCAACCCCAGTGAAAATTGATGCCCTCTCGTCTTTCATGCAATAGCATGTAAAGGCAGGCAGTGGGGCCATAATTCTGATTCTCATAGCAATGCTGGTATCCTAAGCGATATTTGGGCTCCATTTTCATCCTTTTCTCCCATTCCTGGATTCTTGCTTCCTGAGCCACTGGTACTGTGGCTGTCTGTAGAGGTCAGACTTCTCAGCTATTGAGGATTTAAATGATTTGTTAGGATAAAGTGAAAACTTGTCAGGGATCACAAGATCATCAGATTATACCTTTATACCTAGAAGGTATCTTTTTTATATAGTGTGTACGTGTGTTATTTGTCTGTGTATACATACATACATATACATGCATATATAATTTATTTTTTAACATTCATTTTTATAAGATTATGAGTTCCATTTTTTTCTCCTGTCCTTCCTCCCATTTTTCCTTCCCAAGACGGCAAGCAAACTGATACAGACCATACATGTACAACCATATTAAACATTTCCACATTAGTCATGTTGTGAAAGAAGAATCAGAACCAAAAAAGAGAAAATAGCATGCTTTCATCTGCATTTAGATTGCATAGTTCTTTTTCTTGACATGGTGATCATTTTCCATCATGAACTTTTGGGATCGTCTTGCATCATTCTATTGCTGGGAAGAGCTAACTCTTACCAAAGTTGACCATTGTAAAATGTTGTCACTGCGTAGAGTGTTCTCCTTTTCCTGTTCACTTCACTCAACATCAGGTCATATAACTCTGTCCAGGGTTTTTTGAAATCTACCTGTTCATCATTTCTTATAGCTCAATAGTAGTCCATTATATTCATATACCACAACTTCTTTAACCATTTCAAAATTGATGAGCATGACCTCAGGTTCCAATTTTTCACCACCACAAAAAGAGCTACTGTAAATATTTCTGTATATGTGGGTCTTTTTTCTTTTTTATGATTTTCTTGGGATACAGACCCAGGAATGGTACTGCTGGATCAAAGGTATGCACAGTTTCATAGCCCTTTAGGCATAGTTCTTAGAAAGCATCTTAAAGAGTTTAGATTCCTACCCACTTGTTTTATTGATGAAGAAACTGAGGCACATAGAACTTAAATGACTTGAATGCATGTGATCATACATCAAACAAGTCAGTAAGGTGGAAGACTCACAAGATTGTCTAGGCCAGACATCTAGTCCTTATCAAATTTTGCAATACAGAATATAATTTTTTTAAATCATTATTTATTTATTTATTGTACTTAGTTTTCAGCATTAATTTCCACAAGAGTTTGAATTACAAATTTTCTCCCCATTTCTACCCTCCCCCCCACTCCAAGATGGCATATATTCTGATTGCCCCATTCCCCAGTAAGCCCTCCTTTCTGTCATCCCTCTCCCCACCATCCCCTTTTCCTTTACTTTCTTGTAGGGCAAGATAGATTTCTATACCCCATTGCCTGTAAATATTATTTCTTAGTTTCATGCAAAAACTTTTTTTTGAACATCTTCTTTTAAAACTTTGAGTTCCAAATTCTCTCTCCTCTCCCCTCCCCACTGACCCTCCTTAAGAAGGAAAGTAGGGGTGGAGCCAAGATGGCGACAGGAAAGCAGTAACTGGCGTGAGCTCCCCACCAAGTCCCTCCAAAAACCTACAAAATAATGGCTCTGAACGAACTCTAGAACTGCAGAACCCACAAAGTGGCAGAGGGAAGCAGGGCTCCAGCCCAGGACAGCCTGGATGGTCTCAGGGTATGGTTTGTCCCAAACGGAACTCCCAGCCCCCAGCTGAGGGGAGCGGAGCTGAGCCAAGCAGAGCCCAGCGCTCGCAGCGCGGCGGACCTACGAGACCAGGACTGGAGCGGAGAGTGCCCTAGCATGCTGAATTACTGAGCTGTGGCATGTACCAGACCTCACAACCCACAAACAGCAAAGACAACACAGAAGGTTAGTGGGAAAAGCTGCGGGACAGGACGGAGTCTGTGGTTTGACTACCACCCCTGAGGCAACGGAGGCGTGGCAGCTTTAGAAATTCAGCTGCAGTTGCTTCTGGCCCCAGGCCCACCTGGTGGGAGGAATTAAGTGGCTGA
>JAQQSZ010013982.1:0-11627 GCA_028646595.1 Phalanger gymnotis
CCAAAATAAATTAAAAAAAAAAAAGAAACATTTCCTAGTAGATAAGTGGGTCCATCACACCAGCACTCCTCCTTGCCCCAGGGATACCACCCACAACTTCGACCCAGATCCAAGTAAGGGCAAAGCAAGAGAATCTTGCCTCAGGGCTATAGGGCTAATGCCCCTGTGATTTGCCAGTCGATCCCCCCACCCTCTGTGGGTCAAGAACCCTGGAAATAATCTCTGCCTCTGCTGCTGCTGCCACTGCCACTGCTGCCCTGGGGCTGGGGCTGGGGCCCAAGCTGGACCTTGCTCCTCTCTCTACTAGGTCCCACAGACCTTTCCTACTGACCTTCCAAGTTGACTTTGGCATTTGTGGGTTGAGAGGTCTGGAAACTGCCACAGCTGCCAATGATTCAGTGCCCTGAGGCCTACTCCAGATTTGCTGGGCTCTGGTCTGTGCTGGTGTGGCCCACGCTGGTCTGTGCACCTCTTTCAGACTGGTGCAATAGACCTTTCCTGTTAACCTTCCAGTTTGTCTCGGGCTGGAAATTTGTTTCGCTCTGTCATTTTGTGGGTTCTGCTGCTCTGGAATTTGTTTAGAGTAGTTTTTTGCAGGTATTTGGAGGGGTTTGCTGGAGGGCTCAGGGAAGTCTCTGCTTTCACTCTACCGTCTTGGCTCTGCTCCCCCCCCCAGCTTTTCTAATATTAAAATAAATGCAAATAAAGTTAGAAAATTTAGCAAAATAAAGGAAAAAAAAGCTAAAAAAAAAAAAAAAAGAATTCAATAGACATTTTAGAGACACTTTGTGCTAAGTTAAGGGGAAAAATGAATGTCATCAATCAATAGTATCCTAAATATAATCATGAAATGGACAAAAGAGACCATCTATTTTAATCTTCTCATTTCATTGATGTGGAAACTTGGATGTAGAGATGTGAAATACCTGCTAAAGTCACATAAGAAGTAACAGAGCTGGGACTGAATCCATTTCCTCTGAATCCAAATGCAATGTTTATTTGATGACTAATTCAAAATAATTAGAACTATGCTAAAGGGAAATAGGGGGTGTTAAGAGTTAATGGATTCATCTTTAGTAAAGATCTTCACACAGATCTAGATGACAATTTGTCACTTATACAGGATCACTTTTCACATATAAGTTGGAGTACATGTTTTCTGAGGTCACTTCTAACTAAATGTGATCATTCTTCTGTTATGATGCTGCATTGCTTTATAATTAATTTCCTGAGTCAATATACATCAAAAATCACATTATTGATATTTCCTTTTTTCTTTGATTTCTGCCCTCAACAATAAAACAAAACAAAAACACTCATAATTTTTTAATTGATCGTATTTGTTTGTAGCCAAAGCATGACTGGATTAGACAAAAAGCATTTGATTAAAAGGCTAGGTTTTAAAAGTGTGGTCCTAACCTATCCTTCAATATTATACTTCTAAATATTTCCCAGAAATGAAGAGGAATAAGAGATTAGGCATTATCACATTTGGCATACCACATTATGCTTTCACTGATCAGAATCAATTTGATTTAAACATAATCCAACTTTTGAATATGAATAGTCTAATAAAATGTGATAAGTCCATAAATTATAGAACATCATGACATCAGAAGAATAACAAGTTAAGCTGACCCAGTGAACCAAATAAAAAAATGTAAAGATAAAAGTGAAAATAACTGGGCAGGAACTTCACGACACAAGAGGTTGAAAAAAAATTCAAAGGAATATATGAGTGGAAAAGGAGTTGTAAAATACATTTAGCTAGACTAAAGGATGTCAGAAGGGAAGTAAAAGAACTGAGACATAAACCATGCAATATTGAAAGGATTAGAGGAAAATCTTTAGTGGATTGCCTGGATTCATTAATATACTGGTCTCTGAAGTTCATGTCATAATAAGTCTCCACTCATCATTTTAAAGTAAATTGTATGATATTTTCCACATATGTTTAGTAAAATGTGCTGCAACTTTTATTCTTGTATTTTGTTTTAAAATAAAATTTAAATTTTATTACATATTTCAGGAAAATCAACACATGAGGGAACCTTACATATAAAAAAAATATAGCACACAGGTTCTTATTGATTAATTTCATGATGATTATTTCATTTGTATTTAGGTATTTATAACTACGTATACATACATATATACAAACAAAAAAGTAAATAACATATGTGTGAGTTTATATTTGTATGTATTCAAGCCATTTACTTTTGTTTATATTGGCCTATATGTATATATTTATACAAATGTTAAAGTTGGTCTTGAGCTCAAATTTCTTCAAAAATCTCATTTACTAGTCATCATCAACTCGAAAATTCCATTAATGGATAATTAAGTACAGTTCAGGAAATATATCCATTTTTTAATCTGATCATTAGGAAGTATTTTTAAAACTATGGCTTTTAAAATATCTTAACTATTGTGGTTTTGCTCATACTTTAGATGAACCCTCTACAGAGGTTCATAAAAAGGAAAGAAAAAATATTGGCATGGTTGGCAAACAACTGGATGGGATTCAGTGTACCAATGTAGGAATTAGCCATCATATATCCATGGAAGTATCAATGTCTTTGTATTAAATGACCCTTCTATTTATGAAATGGATTACTGTAAGTAGAAAAAAATTAGCTTTTGCATTAAAGTTGAATATAAAAGATTAATTACATAAGAGAATAAGGCCAAAAACCTAGTGTTTATATATATATATATATATATATATATATACATATATACATATGTGCATACATATGTATATATACACACATGATATATATACATATATATATACATATGCGTGAGTGCAGGTGTGTGTGTGTGTGTGTGTGTGTGTGTGTGTGTGTGTGTATGTTTTGTAAAGAAAATTGTCCTTCTGGGAACCACTCTCTTATTTCACAAAATTTAATCCGTATGAATTTTTCCTCCTATACCTCTATGTGAATTCCTTTTTTAAAAAAAGTAAAATATACATATACATATATTTAATATTTAATGATTTTTTTTCCTAACCAGAGATATGCAGAAATAAAAATATAACTGCAATAATAGGCAAAAAAAAGTTTCTATGTCTCCCCAGGGCAATGAACATGATTTGACAATGCTCAAAGGGACTCATTACTAGGAGAGGAAACAAAATAATTTTTGTTGTTATTACTGCTATTACTTCACAAATGTCCCATTGCTAATGCAATGATTGCCTGTTCCAGTGATCCCTACAAGAGTAATTACTCAAAATTTCCTGTGGAATGAAAAAAAAAACATAAAAGTGCATTTGTTAATGAGTCCTTTGGGGCAGAAACTTTTAAATCGAAACCTTCATGAAAGTCTAATATTAGGACAATTGAGATGAAGTTAGTTAGAACAAGGTAGACAATGTTTCCTTAGAAAGTAAAAAAAAATGCGAGATAAGTAACAATAAATTCTAAGGAATGGTGGGGTCCCAAATAAGAAATGTAGGACTAAAGATAAATGAAAAATTTCCTCAGTGCCTTAAAAGCATTGTTTCTGTTTTTATGGCTCTCAATGTAGATGGAATTGAGGGGAGGATTGTGTTCTCAGTTTCTCCATTTTATCTGGGTAGAACCTATGGTGTTGCACCAAAGTTGCACTATACTTAGAGCAGGAGAACCCAACCTGAGGTGCAAGTATTTAAAAATAATTAATAACAGCAGTTTAATATTATTTTGTTTGTTTGTTTTTGTGTTTTGGATGGGGGAAGGCAAGGCAATTGGGGTTAAGTGACTTGCCCAAGGTCACACAGCTAGTAAGCATGTCAAGTGTCAGAGGTCAGATTTGAACCCAGGTCCTCTTGACTCTGGGGCCGGTGCTCTACTCACTTTGCCACCCAGCTGCACCAAGTTTAATATTAAATTGATTTAATATTTAATTGCTTATTTAATTGTATGCCTTTAAAAATCTACTCTGACAACATGTCCATTGACTTTGTTGTTGCTGTTGTTCAGTCATTTCACTCATCCCCCCATTACTCTTCATCACCCCATTTGGGGTTTTCTTTCCTTCCCCAGCTTATTTTATGGATAAAAAAATATGAGACAAATGTGATTAAGTGGCTTGCCAAAGGTCATATCCCTAGTATCTGAGGCTGAGTTTGAACTCATCAAGGTGAGTCCTCCTGATTCCAAGCCAAATGTTCTATCCATTGTACCATCTAGCTGCCCTTGGTTTGGCAATGTCCAAATTACAAAAGAGGTGCACAAAATAAAAAAAAAAATTAGTACCCTTAGTTAGGACTTTTTGAAGACTGAATTAATATAATTGATTTACCATTTGAAATAGTTCTTAGACAGATTTAACTGTCTGTTTACCTTCATTAACTAACAAAGTTTGGAAATTATGTATGGCAAAGAAATGGGGTAACAAATTCGGAGCTGGGAGGGATATTAAATCCCCTACTCAGAAAATTAAATTAAATACAATCACACCCACTTACAGTTCTACTGTCAAAACTGATGTCCAGAGAATATAATCTACTGCCCAAAGTAAAAGAGGTGGTAAGCAATGTCCTAAAGCCTTTCTAGGAGGTACCTTTGTGACAGGTGCAAGGATATTTGGAGAGTAACTGACACAATATTACAACCATGTAGGTCCAGCCAACCAAACATTCTGTACCTAAGAGTTTTGTCAAGAAAGTGTTACATCACAGTTCTTAATATTCTCAAACGCTTAGCTATTTCCTTCAACATCAATCCCAAATCCTTCAATTCAATTATATTTATAACATTTTTGTATCATTTAATAACTATTAATCTAGTCTTCTGTTAAGGACTGAATTTGTAAAATACAGGAAAATTAGATGCACTAGTTCCTACATTAAGTTGCTATGACCTGCAACAAATCATGTTAGTTTTCTGGGTCTCAGTCTCTTTACATCTAAAATTAAGAGATTGCACTAGATATCCTCTAAGGTCCATTGCAATTCTAAAAATTATTGAGTCAGTGACGTTATATGAGTAGATTCCTCTGTATGTATATATATATATATATGCATATATACACATACATATATAGTATCTTTCAACTGTCTTGTAAACAATTTGAACACAATCATCACTATAAAATTAAGAGCTGAATTTTATATAACACTTTAAGGCTGGTTCTACATGTTAATTAATCAATATGCATTAATATTTGTATGCAATAATGTATATGTAAGTAATATGCATAATTATATATGATGTTTAATGTATAAAATGTACAGATGAAAAAACTGGGACTGATATGTACTGATAATTAATGTGTATGTGAATAATAATGTAATTATTATGTGCATGAAATTAACATAAATATGTATATATAACATATATGATGTCTACTGATATTTCCTTTTATCGATATTCATGTGACAGTTTTAAGTGGACTTAAGTGGACTCTTTGCATTATAGTTTATTCACATTATAGGTTGTTTACATTCTCTAAAGCTCAACTCTTGCAATCCAACTATTTCTGTTTTCAAATATGTTGTTGTTTGTCCCTTATTTTCAAAGATGACCAACGGCATCACAAGTTGATGTCTTGACTCTTGCGTAAATTGGATTTACATGAAGCATACTTGCATAAAGTCATCAGCCCCACTCTCTATTGCAGAGTTATCAAAATCCAGTTGCAAAGCCAATATCAGAATTCCTGACAATGGCCCAGTATGTAGTAGATGATCTTGGTGACTTTGATGACTGACCAAGCTGTAAGGGCTCGATAATTCCTGCTTTACCTGCCTTCATGGCCTTGGAACAAATACTTCTCATCTGCCCATTCAGCCAGGGGAAGTCGTCACGTGTTTGGGCTAGACATGCCCACTAACTTACTGATGGTTTGTACCCCATTGGTTACCCTCAACCAGGTTTAGCCAACTACCCAAGCAGTTTTGCCAGATGTGGCTGCTGTGCATGCTATAGCTTCTTGGAAGAACAGGTGAGATTTAAGTGCCAGTTGGACATCAGAAGTGAATGAACAGTCCTGAAAATGGCTCAGAAGCCCTCACATGAAGGTGCTAATCCTCATTGAACACCAATACAACTCTTTATAAAATCCATCTCAACATATTATGTTTTATTTTCAAGCAGTGAATGTAAGGTTCTGTCTGAAGTAAAGTGGCTCTTTAAGATATACAGAAAATGATCAAAGTGAAGTATTAACTTTTAGCTTCAATTGAGGTCTGGGGCATTATTAGATTAATTTTGAAATCACAAACTTCCTTGCAGGGTTCATCCATCCATTTACTCAGCATTTTCTGAACACTTTCTCTGTTCAAGTCTCTATAACGAAAAACAATCTTAATATAAAGATGAAATAACATACTTCTTGCTTCCATGAAGTTTCAAAGTTAGTAATTTAATCTGATACTAGGCAAGTCTTAATAGTGATAATTCATTGAACAAATATTCATTGAGTACTTTTTTGTGTGTGGAGTCTTTTGTTTAACAAAGTGTGAGATATAAGAAAAAGACATAGTTCCTTCCCTCTGGGACATTAAAATCTAGTAAATGATATATTTTGATGCATAATTTATCACTTGCATAACTCTACACAGTCACAAGACAAGGCAATATTTTAAAGTGGTAGCATTTTTCAGGTATCTGAAGTGCTATTATATGGTTAAAAAAAACTTATCTTTGTTCAACCTGAACCCAGAAGGCAGAACTAGGTGCAAGAGATGGGAACTGCAGAGGGGTAACTCTTGGCTTTGGCAGGGGAGAGGCATATATCCCACATTTTGAGCTATGCAAATATGAAATGGATCTTCTAAGGAGGGAAGGTCTTCCCTCACACTACAAAGTTTTCACGCAAAGCTAGGCACCTACTGCTTGAGTATACAAAATGTGTTTCAAACCTTCAAGTATTCTACAAATGCTGCTATTTTCCAATGATGAAAATGATAAAGATGATGACAGTTAAGCATTAAGAGCACTGATCAGGATTGCAGAGTGGTTGTGAATAAAGAATATTCAAGAGATTATTCTCATTATCTAGGCACAGAAAAAATGAAGTTTAAAACTAGTGTGATAACAGTTGGCCTCAAATTACCTCTTGAAATCTTCTCCCTCACCCCACATGAACTGAGGAATGAAACTTCAGCATCCAGATATTACAAAACATATTTTCTCTCACCCAAGTCTTTCATTTTGAAGGCTATCTCTTTCAACACACATGAACAGGCTTCCTGAATGAATAAGGCTAAACAAGCCAGAGCAATCATATATAAATCACCAGCCTATGGAGCAAGTCATGTATGTGTCATTTTACAATAAAATTAAAATAGATGTTGTTCTCTGATTTCTGTACCTTGTGACTCTTACTGACCCCATTTGGGGGGTCTTTTGGCAAAGATACTGGAATAGTTTGCCATTTCCTTTTCCAGCTCATTTTCCAGATATGGAACTGTTACAAATAAGGTTAAGTGACTTAATCAGGGTAACACAGCTACTAAGTGTCTAAGGACAGAGTTGAACTCAGGAAGATAAGTCTTCATGAATGCAGACCTGACCTTCCATCCACTGTACTACCTAGCCTGCCTCAGTGACATTTAGGAGTCTTCATGAAGGAGGGCACCATTCTGGAACAGTTTGACCCTCCTTTTGGAAATCCAGACCTTGTCCAGAAAATTTCCTAGTATTATTGATAGAATGCATTCTTGGCTTTAACTGATACTGTTTAAAAATCCTGTTTCATAATAAGATGAACCAGCAATTTAATTTCTTTCAACCATTGCCCAGGTAAAAGGGCAGTTTGATTCCTTGAATGAAATTCTAGAATTGTTATCAGGAAATCCTATGTACAAAACCCACTTATGACATTTTCCATGTGTGTGATCATTGGTCAAATCTTTTCATCCCTATGTATCCCAGACAATTCTCTAACATTATCGAGTAAGTCATAGACGCTTGTTAAATGTATTGTTGGAAAGAGATTGCATAATAGGAGTTTCAATGATGAAAATAATCACAAATCTTTTGTGATTACCAGGTAGAATGGTTAAGATTATGCATGAGAAGCTACATTTCTAAGGTTTAGTTTATCATCCCTCATACTCTGAATTCCCAGTTTCATGTCTTCACATTTTAAGGTTGGGCCTTATAGAAATAGAATATGTATTATCTTTTTTTCTATTTTTTTATTTTTCCCACTTATTAGTTTTTTTCCAAATACATGGAAAATTAATTTTCAACATTCCTTTTTATAAGATTTTGAATTCCATTTTGTTATCCCTCCCTCTCTCCCCAAGACAGCAAGCAATCTGATATAGGCTATACATGTTCAATCATATTAATCATATGTCCATATTAGTCATGTCGTGAAAGAAGAATCAGAACAAGGGGAAAATATACAAGAAAGAAAGAAAGAGAAAGTGATATGCTTCAATCTATATTCAGACTTCGTAGTTCTTTTTCTGAATTTGGATAGAATTTGCCATGATGAATCTTTTGGAATTATCTTAGATCATTGTATTGCTGAGAAGAGCTGAGTCTGTCAAAGTCAGTTATCACCCAATGTTGCTGTTACTGTGTACAAAGTTCTGGTTCTGCTCACTTTACTTCACTCAGCATCAGTTCATGGAAGTCCTTTGAAGTTGTTTGTTTTTTTCTTTTTCCTGAACTCCACCTGCTCCTCATGTCTTATAGCACAATACTATCCCGTTACACTGATGTAACACAACTTGTTCAGCCATTTCCCAACTGATGGGCATCCCTTCAATGTCTAATTCTTTGCAACCACAAAAAGAGCTGCTAAAAATATTTTTGTACATGTGTCCTTTTCTATTTTTTATAATTGCTTTGGGTTATGGACTTATTAATGGTATTGCTGCATCAAAGGGTATGCACAAGTCTTATAGCTCTTTGGGCAGAGTTCCAAATGGGTCTCCAGAATGATTGTATCAATTTGCAATAACACAAACAATGCATTGATGTTCTAATTTTTCCACATCTTTTCAAACATTTATCATTTTTTTCTTTTGTTGTTGTTGTATTAGCCAATCTGAAAGATACAAGGTGCTACCTGAGAGTTGTTTTAATTCAATTTCTCTAATTAGTAGTCATTTATAGCATTTTTTTCACATGACTGTAGATAGTTTTAACTTCTTCATCTGAAAATTTCCTGTTCAGAATATATTATGTTCTTCAAAATATGATATGTGAAATGTAGAAACAGAAACACACAAGAGAAAAACCCTCAATATTAATTCAACTTATTAACATGCATAGGATTAAGTTGTGGACCATTGTTGCTCTAACCTATTTTCATTCAGCTGGCTTATTAATACATGCAGTTTATATTCTTAAAAAAATTATATTGTTCCATTTGAACTTTTATGCTTTTATCTCATAAACAAAGTTAGAGTTTTACATTGTACAATATAATTTTATATGGTATTTCTATTATTTCACCATATTTTCATTAACATAATTTGGTATCATCGTTTTCTAGTTCCTCACAAATATGTTATGTAACATTGTCTATATGTACATATTTATGCATATATGTGAATATATGTGTTTGTATTATCATAAGGATTTGCCCACAAATAGAAATACTCATCAGAATATATATATGCACATATGTATACTTCATAATTATGTTTAAGCATTTGTATAGTCATATGTGTGTGAACACACATTTTTCACTATACCATGTTAATTGGCATGGAATTAGTAGTTCTGACAAACTATGATGCCTATGTCTTTTGGCAAAATAATTTCCAATCTCTTTCTTATACCCATGTTGTTCTTCTTGTTGTCCCATCATTTTTCAGTCATGCCTGACTCTTAATGACCCCATTTGGGGTTTTCTTAACAAAGATGCTGTAGTGGTTTGCTATTTCCTTCTCCAGCTCATTGTGCAGATTAAAAAAAAACAAGGCAAACAGGGTTAACTGATTTGCCAATGGTCACACAGCTAGTTTCTGAGTCTACATACGAACTGAAGAAGATGAGTCTTCCTGACTCCAGGCCTGGCATTCTACCCACTGCCCCACCTAGTTGCTCCAAGAAATTCACAACTGACTAAAAGACAGTGAAGAAACAAATAAATTACTTTGGACTAGGGGGAAAAAAGAAAAAAAAAACAAATAAAGTCAAGGATATTGATAAAACAATTCCAAATTTACAGAGTGCTTTAAATATGTAAATGTTACACAAACTTTAATTAAAAAAAACTTTGTAATACCTTTGCAAATTTTGTAGTATTTCTGTTGTTATCTGATTGTGTATATCATTATTATCCATTTTCAGGTGAAAAAGATGATGTACAGCATTATTGGAATTCCTTAAGGTCCCACAACTGTATGATGTCAAAAGAACAATTTTAATTCTAATGAACTCTTTACTAAAACACACTCCAGTATAGTAAAAAAAAAAATAACGTTTATAACTGCATCCAAAAACTCTTCTTGAATTTGAAGAGACAATAGGGACAGGCAATGACATGAAGGAAATAAAAAAAGATGTTTGTTAAACTTCTCATGCAGTGCTTTTTAAAAAAAATGTCTGACTCTGTGACCCATGATTTTGTCAAAGGCTTTTTACCTTCATCTCTTGAAATTGCCTTAAATCATTTCTGTTTCCTTAAACAGATTATTCACTAAAATCTTTTTAATAAAATAGTCTAAATGCCCATTGAAGAAAAAATCTGATATTTGATTAGAATGATGCAGTTAACATTTTTTTTCTGTGAATTAAGATGTCTGAGTCAAGTATGGCAATTCATAATTCCGTGGCATTTAATTACTTTTATGTTTACATTGATGTTCTACTTATTGTTTTTTTACAGAGAATGGACATTATAACAATTTCTCTTAAAGTAAAAGAAATTAGCCCTAAATGAATAGTTTGGTTTAGGTAGAATTTTAAAGCCATAAATTTCCATTAGGAGAAACAAAAGGCATTTATTTAAAGATTCCATACCATTTCACATATACACATGTGCTTTCATCTCTCTTAATTTTGCATTCTGGCTCCCTTCAAGATTGAACCTTCTTCCATACATTTCTATAAATAGAACTATCAAAAGTGATAATAGACAAGAAAAGGACATAATTAGTAGAGAAGAAGCTGAAAGAGTAAAACAGTGTTTCCTTCCAATAGAAGATCCTAATAAATCAATTCCTCAATGGATCTTATTGATGTGAATACTCACTTCATCCAGTTTGTAAAAAATACTTGAGGTCAGGAAGAGCTTCTAATGCTGCCTTTGTAAATATTAAGAATATTGTTCCTTGCACGTAGTAACATAGCACATAAACTCTTGTTAAATAAAAGTGACATCTACAAAATAAGAACTTAACACATTCATATCTTTTATTGGCCCTCATCAAAGTATCTCTTCTATGTGCTAAATATTTCTGCCTAAGTATTTCTACCTAAATCAATATAATACTACTAATAATGATAGCATAGATTTACATAACATTTTTTTATGGTGCCAATTTAAATAGATTTTATTCTCCAGGACAAGAATGGCATTTCCACTTGTTTACAGTACTGATAAAGTGCAATGTTGTTCACTTCTCTCCCTCTGCATACATTCAAGTATTCAGAATGCCCAGATTTATACAATAGCTTAAATATTACTTTTAAACTGCTGCTGCCTTGGCTACAAATTTGAGTCCT
>JAQQSZ010013983.1:0-11627 GCA_028646595.1 Phalanger gymnotis
CAACCCTGCTCACCCCTCCCTCCCCCAGGAGGCCAAGCCGGGCCTTCAGACCCCGATCTGAGTTCTCGAGCCTGAGTGGCTACGCTGACTACGTTCAGGAGACATTGCAGCCAGGGATGCGTGTTCGAATGCTGGAAGATTATGAGGAGATCAGTGCTGGGGACCAAGGCGAGTTCCGGCAGAGCAACAATGGAATGCCTCCTGTACAGGTATGTGTGAGTGAGTTGGGGATAGTGACTTGGAGGTTGGGGATGATAGAATAGCATCCCTGAAAATGAAAGAGAGACTCTAGAGAGTGCCAGGGAAGGTTAGAGAGTAACTGTATCTTTATCTCACCCCCTAGGGAGGGAGAATGGCCATTTGGAGGAGATTGTATCACTAAGCGGCCCGATAGAGAGATGATTCCTAATAGGTGAAAAGGAGACAGAGACATCTAAGGATACTGTTGCCCACATTCTTTTCTCATTTGGCGGAGGAAAGGGACACATATGTGTCCTTTTGTCTTTTTCCTCTAGCCTCTGCTCTAGAGGGAAATTGCCCAAGCCCTGGCTGTGGGTCTGTTAAGGAGTCTCTATGTGGAAGGGGCCTAGAATGCTGGGGAAGGAAGTTGTTGTTTTTGTTGTTTGGTCACTTAAGTCACATCTGACTCTCCATGACCCCATTTGTGGTTTTCTTGGCAAAGATACTGAGTTTGCCATTTCCTTCTCCAGCTCATTTGACAGATGAGGAAACAGTGACTTCCCCAGGGTCACATAGCTAGTAAGTGTCTGAGGCTGGATTTGAACTCATGAAGGTGAGTCTTCCTGATTCTAAGCCCAGGAAGGAGGGAGCTGGGCAGATAGGTGGCACAGTAGATAGAGCCCTGGACTTGAAGTCAGGAAGACTCATCTTCATGAGTTCAAATCCAGCCTCAGACACGTACTAGCTGATGGATCCTGGGCACGTCACTCCACCCCCCTTTGCCTCAGATTCTTCCTCTGTAAAATAGGGATAAATATTAGCCGCTGTCTCTCAGTCGTTGAGATGACTTACATGATGTAATAATTGTGAAGCATTTAGTATAGTACCTGGCACATAGGAAGTATTATATGAATGTTAGCTGTCGTCATGATCATTTTTTATTATGTGTCCCAGGTCTGGGCCTCCAACTGAGGTTGTTCCCCGGGCTCAGGTGACTGAATTTTCTTCCTCCCCTCTTCATGCCCCAGGTGCTATGGCAGTCTACAGGCCGCACATACTGGGTACACTGGCACATGGTGGAGATTTTGGGTCCTGTAACTGAGGACAGAATTGCTGCTGAGCCAGAGAAAGGGACAGGGGGCAGCGGGCCCCAAGCCCCAGGTATAGCTGAGCTTGGGGAGGCAAGCACACAGGTTCCTTGGGGAGTGGTATATAGGGGCTTGTCTGGGTAGAGGTATTATGACCAAAGAGAGATGCTGCCCCTGGCCCTGAGCTGCCCTGAATGGGTACAGTATCACATTCTCCTGGACACTTGGTCAATACCTTCATGTCTTCTGCTCACAGTGCCTCCTTCTTTAGACTGGAAGCCCCTTGGAGGGTTGTATGCTCTCCCATACCTCAAACCTGAGGCTCAGAGCAACACAGAATCTGGATGCCTGAGCCAGGCCGAATGGTGGGAGCTGCTTTTCTTCATCAAGAAGCTGGATGGGCCTGAGCAGCAGGAATTTTTCCATCTCCTCCAGGAGAACCTGGATGGGGAGGTATGTTGGGCCCAGGAGTGGAGCTCTGAGACGTTGGGCTGCTGGTAAGGGGCAGGTGAGTCATGATGGGAGGGGCTAGTAAGTGGAGATCAGGTCAAGAGAAGGGCTTCAAAAACTGGACATGGGTCTGAGGAAACCATGAAGGCCCAGGGTAGAGGAAGATGAGAAGGTATTCCTCAATCCCAGTGGCCCCTTTTTCCTATTGTTCAGTATAATGAGTTTTCCTCATTTTCCACAGACTCTGGAGGAGGAGGCCCTGGGTGAGCTCTCAGTGCCAGTGGAGTTGGCACAGAAGCTGGTATTAGCACTCAGTGGGCAATGCCAGGGCAGCACCCACAGTGATCTGTTGAGCTCTCATGTCTACTGCAAGTATGGGCCACAGCCTAACACAGGAAATTCAGCCAGCCTGGCCACTGTAATGCCTCGGGACACCTGCATCCCCAAGGCATTATTGCCTGAGAAAATCAAGGTGGAGGCTGAGCCCTCCAAGGCACAGAATGATTCTCAGCTGTTCAACCAGCTTCTGGTGGTGGAAGGGCTGGTTCTGCCCCCTGAACTGAAAGAGTCAGCCAGTGGTGAGTTCAGCCATAGTGAGGTCAAGTAGAGACTTGCATTAGGCATTTGATGGTCCAAAAGGAGGAGAGTAGGGAAGGCCACTTTAGCCTGTAAGCTAGGCATTTAGGTGAGGTCATGGCCTACATTTTTTGCCCAAAAGGTTCCATTCCTCTGGATTTGACTGGGATCCAACCCTCTTTATCTTCTCTGTTTGCAGTATTCCTAAAAAAGGAAAATCCTTATTCTAAGATCCCCCAATCTTGGTCTTGATTGAGTAGGTTTACCTCTTGGAACCTTGAGATTGTTGGCCAGGGAATCCTGGGAGCATCCTATATCAAGGAAGACTGAGACATTCTCTTTGTTTCACTTCACTCCAGAACTGTGCAGTGCCTTGAGGGGTCCTGGTCGGAGGAGTTCCCTGGAACAGCATGTGACAGAGGCCATTGCCATGGTTCAGAGATCCAACTCAGAAGCAAACCTACAACTTTCAGGGCTCTATGCTCTCTCTAAAGCTGTGGAAGAAGCCACAGGGCGTGATCACCCTCTGCTCCGTCCAGACAAAGCCCTCAGGTCAGACCCTAGGAGAGGTAGTGGGTTCTGGCGACAGAAAATCAGGAAGGTGGTGGAAGGGATGAGGCCAGGTATAAGGGGAAACAAAACAAAGCCAGGTGGAATAGCTGAGCAAAATAGAACACAAGGCATAGGAAGTAGGAATAGGGGCTAGCACAGGGACAGGGAATGAGGGGGGAGAGCAAGGTTTTCCGAGCAGTGGGAAATATAATGGGAAGTAAGGCAAGAAAAGGGTTGGTTGGAGAGTGGAAGAATTCATTAAAGTGAGGGGAGAAGATTGTAGAATATAATAGGTAGATTAACAGGAAGAATCAATTGAGATAAAAGAGGAAGAGTTTATGGCTCAGGACAGTTGAGAGTCAGGATAGGAAATTGGGAAAGTGTATTCCATCCTCCTCCCACTCCCTAGTCTCCAAATCAAAATTATTTTCTGCTCTGATCTCTTATCCCTTTAGAGAGAAGTTAGTCAAGACACTGATTGAGCTGCTGACCAGTCAGGTTGGGGAGAAGCTGCTGGTGGTACTGGCATTACGCCTTCTTTATTTGCTTATGGCTAAACATGAGTGGCGGCCCCTCTTTGCCACAGAAGGCGGGGTCTATGCCGTGCTGGTCTGCATGCAGGAGTATAAGACTTCGGTTCTTGTGCAACAGGCTGGGCTTGCGGTAAGTAGGGCAATGGGGATGGACGGTGGTGATCTTCGCTACTTCTCAGTCATGCCCAGTGCCACCCCTAGGGTTATATGGGGCCTAGACAGAGCATGGGACTCTCTAGTCCTCAACATTCTTACAGCAAGAGTTAGTTTAAAATGAGTATCCAGAACAACTTTGAGAGTGAAAAGAAATCACGGGAGGACAGTCCTGTGGCCTGATTCAAAGTGAGAGACATGGTTCCCCCACCTTTGCTTTGATGGAGTAAGGTACAGTGTTACCAACTGACAATGTACATGTACCTTCTGTCATTTTTCGTACCAGTTGTCAGAGCTACCCTTGCTTATCAGCTGCTTCCTCGAAGCATTGGTCAACTACTAGTGGCATAGGCCCCAACAGAGCGCTGTAACAGCAGCCGCTGATTTCACTATACCATAGGAATGGTTTTGACCGTGTCTTGCCACATTTCCATGCAGGCACTGAAGGTCTTGGCCAGCGCTGGGCCTTGTGAACTCCCCAGTGGAGGCGGTGGTCAAGCATCTCCCTTGGCAGCTTCTGAAGCCCAGATGATCCAGGAAATCTTTGCCAGCATTGGCTCAGCTGCCCGCCCTGGCGCTGACAACCTGTTAGGGGCAATCCCTGCTGCTCTCATCCTTATGCTACAAACCGAAGGGTAAAGGATTTTGCTGGTTTTTTTCTCACTCCTATTGCCCATCACCTCTGTACTACCCTTCTGAGGCTTGGCACTACTTGGCCCGAAGTGTTACTTTCACCTTTTCCTCCTTGCAGAAATTCCCTTTATTCTTCTATCAGGTTAAACGGTGGTGGTGCTGTCTTGACTGATATTGGGGCACATTCTTCATGGGAATGTGGGGTGAGGAGATCATTAACATTTGTAGAAAAAAGACTTTTTTTTTAAATTTAATTTTTTTCAACAAACAAATGCATTTTCTTTCCCTCCAATACCCTCCCTTTTGGAAAAAGAACAATAAAAGAAAAAACTCTTATAACAAATATGCCTAGTCAAGCAAAACAAATTCCCACTTAGGCCATGTCCTATGTATATATGTATGTATGTATGCATTTGTGTGTGTATATGTGTGTGTATGTACACATACACGCACATAAAAACTCTTTATCTTGCAGGCCTGAGTTACTGTGTTCCTAGAGGCAGGGAAATGTATATGTGCGTTGTGCTTATACATACAGAGAGTACTATTGTAAGGCCTGTGAGGGCAGGGACAGAGTTTTTGCTACCTTTTGTGTCTTCTTCAGTGTTAGCTCAGTGCTCTGCAAACAGAAGGTGCTTGATCATTGTTTGCTGAATTCATGAACAAATGAATCTTGGGGCCTGTTATTGGAGCTCTGTCCTGATGCAGCCACAGGATAGTGTAATGAGAAAAGTACTGGATTTGGACTCAGAATGCCTCAATTCCAAACTAGCTCAAATACTTTGACTTCCTCTTTAGCCTTGGACAAGTCACTAAAATTGAGTCTTTCTACTCAATTTCTTCATCATTTAAGTGAGGGTGGTACATTAAATGCTTTCTGAGGTCCCTTCCAGCTCTAAGTCCTGTGTTCTTCCTTCCCTTCTTTCTTCCCTTCTTCCTCTGTCTGCTCTCCTCCTCCCCCCACCTCCATTCTAGGTGTTCCTCGGCTGTAGGCAATGGGCTGCTCCTCCTCAGCATGCTCATGTGCAACCACCAGGCCCTAGGGGAACAACTGGCAACCCAGGAGCTACAAGAAGCCTTGCACAACCACTGTGGTGGAGGGTCAGAGCCTGTGCCCCCCACACGCACCCTCATCCTCACTCTGCTCGGCCAGCTTTCAGAGCATGGGCCCCCTGGGAGTCCAGAGCGTGCAGGTACCACCATGGGTCAGAAGGGGCTAGAGAGTGGTATTTGGCACTAGGATTTACAGGAAATCAAAGACTGCTAGCCTGTAGTTGGGCACTGAGACATGGATCTGTGAGCATTACCACTGTGGGATCCTATTAAAAGTCAGAGAGAAGCAAGAAAGATGGGTTTCAGTGGTCCTCAGTTTGGATCTGAATGTGGCTTTCCTGAGTCTGAAGTACGAGAGGCTTTAGAATAGGCAATGAATAGAGGCTGGGGAGTCCCTTCTGGAGAGGGCTTTGAACATAGGAGACGTTCCCATTTCTTTGGGTTGGTTCTGGTATAGTACTACCAGATAGTAGAGAGATAAGATGACTTCTTGATTTCCCCTTAATGAGGCAATCTAGAACTCCCCAAGGATCAGAGAGAGTGAGGAAAGGTAAGGTGGTCCCAAGAGGTGGGAAAAGAACATGGCTAGAAATAGAAAATTTTGGAAATTTTGAAGCTTTGGAAAGGATGAGTCTCCTCTTAGTTAATTTTTGGCGAAATGGAAATAGGGGCAATGCTTTTTTACCTTTCCAAATTTGAAATCATTTAATTTGGGAACATAACAGTATGTTAGGTGTAATCTGGCTTTCTTTGAAAAAAGAAAATTCACAAAAGGTCTCAGAAAAAAGAGAGAATTTCCTAAATATTCCTAGGTTGATGGGAGGTGGGGGGGGGCGTGGTAGGCCTTTAGTTGTAATCACATTTTATTTACCTCCTTCTTGCTGTGTGTTTGAGCTATAATAGCAGAACCACCTTGCCCTGAGCCCCAGGGTGGAATGGATGAGCCGTTGCTGCGCAACCTGGTGGGGAGCGCCGGCCCCTCTGGGGAGCTACTTTTGGAGTTGGAGCGAAGCATCTGTCCTGAAGGATCCCGGGAAGGTGATGTGAACCAGGTACTGAAGAGACTTCAAAATCAACCCCAGCCTTTCCTGCTGTTGCTACAGAGCTTGGAGACCCCAGGGCCTAACAAGTCACTGCATATGACAGTTTTGAGGTAAGAGGATGAGTGGGAGGGGAGGAAATATTGGGCACATTAGGTGATGGAGGGGTGGGACCTGAGATCAGAGGATGCCAAGATAGGGTAGAGACCATGCAGGAGTAGAAGTCAGTGGTCAGTATGAGGTAAAAAGACTGTTTCAATCTCTACCAGAATACTGATCAGGCTGCTGGATTTCCCTGAGGCCATCCTCCTCCCCTGGCATGAGGCCATGGAACCATGTCTAGCCTGCATGAATGCCCCCAGCAATGACCGGGAGGTATGACTCTTCAGTAGGGAGGGCGACTGGGGAGCAGCATTCAAAGTAGGAAATGGAAGACATTATGTGTTGCCATCTCCTTTTGCCTGACTCCTGTTTTCCATTATCTCTATCCTTCCATCCATTTGACCGAACTTTGTGTATTTGGCTTTGCCCGTCTCTTGGTCCTGGGCCCCATCCCAGGTGGTCCAGGAATTAATCCGCTTCCTGCATCGCCTGGCCACGTTACACAAGGACTGTGCAGTGGTTTTGTGCCGCCTGGGGGCTCGAGAGGCCCTCACCAAGGCCCTGGACAAGCACACAGCACAGCTGCTCCTGGGACCCGAGCTCCGGGACCTAGTGAGCGAGTGCGAGAAGCATGCCCGGCTCTACAGTAACCTCACAACGAGCATCCTGGCTGGATGTATCCAGGTCAGGAGCGTGGGAGGAACAGAGCTGGGGAAAGAACAACAGATTGGGGCAGGAGGTGAAGGAAAGTGCTGAGTGTGAATGTGGAACCCCAGCAGCAAGGGAGAGGAGTTGGTGGGTTTTAGGTGGAAGGGAGGGAGCATCTGATCTGATCTGATTTGGGATGAGAAAGGGTGTAGGGTGTTCTTTACCCAGATCCCTACACGATACTGTATTCTGTAGGGTTTGGTGGGAGGAGGAAAAAGCAAAACCTTAGTCCTTTGATTTTTTTTCTGCCATAAAACATGTGTTTCTGCGCCTCTCTGTCCCTGTGCTTTTTCCTGCCCCTCTATTCCCCTGTATATCAAACCCACTCCTACCCGTGTTGTCTTACTACAGATGGTGCTCGGCCAGATTGAAGAGCACAGAAGAACCCACCGGCCCATTAACATCCCCTTCTTTGACATCTTCCTCAGGCATCTCTGCCAGGGTCAGTGTCCTTTACCTCCTTCTGGCTAGGGTCAGTGGCTGTTTCTCCCACCCCCACATATCCTGGCCTAGTGGTATTCCCACTCCTTCCTTGCTCTCTGTCCCTTGTCCTTCCCTCAACTAGACTGTGATCTATTCTTTCTTTCTCTTTCTGGCCCCAGGGTCCAGTGTGGAAGTAAAGGAGGACAAGTGTTGGGAGAAGGTGGAAGTGTCATCCAATCCTCATGGAGCCAGCAAGCTGACTGACCGAAACCCCAAGACTTACTGGGAGTCCAATGGCAGCACTGGCTCTCACTATATCACCCTGCACATGCACCGGGGGGTCCTTGTCAGGTGTGGTGAAATGGAGTCACATGAGGCATGCTCAGATGTTCCCTGTGTTCTGGATAACACACATACTATCAGGCATTGGGGTGCTATGTCTGTACCTCCCTGGACCCTTAAGAGAGCAACATGGAAGAGCCCAGTACATTGTATCTGTCTGGGTCTGCTCTTGGTTTAGCTGCTTATTCAGTTGTTGACCTTGGGCAAATCACGTAGTTTTTGTGGGCCTAACTTTCCTTATCTGTAAAAGGAAGGGCAGGGGAAGGGGGACTTATGTGATTTCTTAAGATCCCTTCCAGGTCTAAAGTGTTTTGATTCTTTGACTCCCTGGGCCTAGAAGTACAGGAGAGGAGGAAGTCTCTGAACCCTGACTGAGGAGCTACCCTCTGGGCATGGGCTCTGATGGGTTCCTCCCCCCCAGACAGCTGACTCTGCTGGTGGCCAGTGAAGACTCAAGCTACATGCCAGCCCGTGTGGTGGTGCTGGGGGGAGACAATGCCAGTTCTGTCAGCACTGAGCTCAACACAGTGAGAACCCCCTTATATATCTTTCTCCCATTCCCAGCAGCTAATCATTATATGTGGCCTGAAGCCCATGCAGAGAGGGTTCCTCCTCCCCCAGAGGGAACTCTTTAGCCATTTGTCCCAAGGGAGAGTATAAATAGTGAGGCTAAGAGTTAGGATTGTAGCGTTGGGGGGCCCTGAGATACCTTGGACTTTGTGAAGGAAGAAAGAGATCAGTGGTCCCTGGGGCTGTAGGAGGTTCATCAGGGGCAAGAAGAAAAGAGCGCACCTCCCTTCTGCATCATCAGGAACATGGCAGCTCTCTCCCTGCCTCAGGTAAATGTGATGCCTTCTGCCAGCCGCGTGCTGCTCCTGGAGAACCTGACCCGCTTCTGGCCCATCCTTCAGATCCGTATCAAGCGATGCCAGCAGGTAGAGTACAGTGCAGGGGCCATAGAGGTCAAAAGACCTCTGCAGAGGATAGGGAAGCACCAAACAGAACAATAGCCTTGTGACCAAGGGACAAGAGGAGATAATAGGGGTGGGAGAGTTGTTCCTAGCATATGGAGTACTTGGGGTTATTGACCTGGTTGGGAAGAGGTCCAGGAGGTAGCACAGTTCTAATAATGTGAGAGTTGTTTCTGGACAGTTACGAGACAGTTTAGGCCCTAATTTTCTACCAGCACATTATGCCACAGCTTGGCCGAAGGAAGGCTTGGGGAGGGAACTATTGCGGGGAGCCAATGACAACCGCGTGTTTCAGGGTGGCATCGATACCCGTGTTCGAGGGGTGGAGGTTCTGGGCCCCAAACCCACCTTCTGGCCGCTGTTCCGAGAGCAGCTGTGTCGCCGCACACACCTTTTCTACGCTGTTCGAGCCCAAGCCTGGAGTCAGGACATCGCTCAGGACCGGAAGCGCCTGCTGCAACTCTGCCCTAGGTGTGGAGAAGGACATCTGAGGGGCTGGGGCTAGCGTGGCGGAGGTGGGGGAATAGGACAGGAGTGAAGAGGTCAGGGGCAGGGTGAGAGTGGCTGCCTGGGAGATCCCTGAGGGATTCAAGGAGGGGGATAGAGCAATTCTGGGGGGTGGGGCTCTTCACAGGAGAACATTCAGGGTATGGTATTGAGGGATAGTCTTGGGGCCAGGGGCTCGTGCCTCTAGCTCCTGACCCTGTCACCAGACTGAACGGGGCTTTGCGCCATGAGCAGAGTTTTGCAGATCGATTCCTCCCTGATGATGAGGCTGCCCAGGCACTGGGAAGGACCTGCTGGGAGGCCCTGGTCAGCCCCTTGGTGCAGAGCATCACTGCCCCTGGTAACTATCCTATTGCCTCTCCCCCAGAAACTGCCCGCAGTAACTTCCACGAGTTCTTCTGTGGTAGCTTTCCCTCAGGAGCTTTCCCTGGTAGCCATTCTGTAACACCTTCCCTAGTAACCATCTTACAATGTCTCCCCCAGAAACTGCTCTTGGTAACCATCCCATAACTTCTACTATGATGGCTTTCTTTCAAGAACTGCCCCTGGTAATAATTCCTCGATCTCCATCCCACCAGCCAGTCCATGATTTTGTAATTTTTCCCTGACCCTTCACCTGCTGTTTGTTCCCATGTTTCAGTGTCTTCCTGAACTATCTTCCCTTCTCAGATGGCAGTGGGGTGAGCCCCCTGGCCTGGCTGCTGGGCCAGTACCTAGAGCACAGAGAGAAGACATGTTGCCCAAAAGGCCGAGCAGATTCTTTTACCTCACGGGTCCGCCGCCTCAGCCACCTGCTGGTGCATGTGGAGCCTCCCCCAGGTCCCCCTCCTGAGCCTCCCACCCGGCCCAGTGAGTCTCAGGGAATGGGTCCTTGTTGAGGGTCTGCAGAAAAGGATTGTCAAGACAGAAAAAACACTCCCATCCTTCTCCTAGCAATGTTATCTTAATCCACTGCCCTCCCTTTCCTATGTTTCTCCCTAAGTTCCCATTTCCTCAGTTCTTCCAAGTCTCTGACATTTTCTACCTCTCTCGTCTATCCTGGAACATTATAGCCTAGAGATAGAAGGATGATGTCTTTTGTTCCTCACCATTCCTGCCCTTCATCATGGAAAGCTGGGGGGCTAGGGTCGGGGAACTCAGGAGAGCATCCCCAAACTAGGGACCCAGAGTCTAAGAATTTTCCTCTTTCTGTCTCTGTCTCCACAGATGGCAAGAATAGTAAGAGTCGGGAGCTGAACTCAGGGGCTGGACTGGGACCTCCTGGTGGCAGCCTGAGGGGTATCACCCAGTGTTGGAGGGGTGTGGTACAAGAGCAGGTGAGCAGGGTCAGGGCTGGCAGGGTGTGGGGAAGGCCTAGACAATAGTGGCCACCCCTTCATGCTCCTCCTCTTGCCCTCAGGTGAGCCGGTTTCTGACTGCAGCCTGGCAGGAGCCAGACCTTGTGCCCAAATACTGTGACATCTATGAACGGCTCCAGAGTGCTGGGGCAGAGCTCTTTGGGCCTCGGGCAGCCTTCGTGCTGGCCCTCCGCCAGGGCTTCTCTGGAGCTCTGCTCCAGCTCTCCTTTCTCACTGCTGCCCATGTGAGTCTTCTTTGCCCCCTCATCCTCAGATGTGTGCTTCCTCCCCACTCTCCATTCCCAGTCCTCTCTGCCAGGGCCTCTTCCCTCCCTTCTTCCCATCCCTTCACTTCTTCTCTCTGCCCCTTTTCCACTTCTTCTCCCATCTATTCCTGTGCCCAGGTGAGTGAACAGTTTGCCCGGCACATCGACCAGCAGATCCAGAGGAGCCGGGTAGGTGGACCTCAAGGAGAAGAAGTGCTGGGCCGGCTGCGGCGGAGCCTGGAGCCCATGATGGTCCTCTCTGGCCTAGAGCTCGCCACCACCTTTGAGCACTTTTACCAGTGAGTGTGGGGCCTCAGAGGGAAAGGCAGAGGGCAGCAGGGCTGAGGCATGGCTGAGTGGGGACTTGGCGGGGGGGGGCCCTCCATACTTGAGGGAGGAAGAGCCCCATGAAGCAGCAGAGAGGGGGAGCCCAAGGTCCCAAGAGAAGGCTGGTGCCAAGTCCATCCTCAGTAAGGCCTGGGCTACGTGCGCTGCAGGTACTATCTGGCAGACCGCCTCCTGAGCCTGGGTCCGAGCTGGCTGGAGCAGGCCGTGCTGGAGCAGATTGGGCTCTGCTTCCCCAACCGACTGCCCCAGCAGATGCTGAGCAGCCTGAGTACGTCCGAGGAGCTGCAGCACCAGTTCCACCTCTTCCAGCTTGAGCAGATCGACCAGCAACTCCTGGAACAGGAAGAGGATGAGGACCAAGGACT
>JAQQSZ010013984.1:0-11626 GCA_028646595.1 Phalanger gymnotis
AAGAAAGAAAGAAAGAAAGAAAGAAAGAAAGAAAGAAAGAAAGAAAGAAAGAAAGAAAGAAAGAAAGAAAGAAAGAAAGAAAGGAAGAAAGAAAGGAAGGAAGGAAGGAAGGAAGGAAGGAAGGAAGGAAGGAAGGAAGGAAGGAAGGAAGGAAGGAAGGAAGGAAAGAAGGAAGGAAGGAAAGAAGGAAGGCAGGAAGGAAGAAAAGTGAAAAGGTCCTTTCCACTTTTTTATTATCTCTTTGGGATAGAAACTTAACAGTGTTAGTGCTGATTCAAAGGGTATGAATAGTTTTCTAGCCTTTTGGGCATAATTCCAAATTGCTCTCCAGATCAGTTCACAACTTTAATAAGAGTGCATTAGTGTCCCAAATTTCCCACATCCCCAACAACATTTATCATTGTCCTTTTCTGTCATATTAACCAATCTGACAAGTGTGAGGTAGTACCTCAGAGTTATTTTAATTTGAATTCTTTAATTAATAGTGATTTGAAACATTTTATATGACTATATATAGCTTTGATTTCTTCATCTGAAAACTGCCCATTCATACCTTTGACCATTTACCAATTGGTGAATGACTTACATTCTTATAAATTTGAATTCATTTTCTATGTATTTGAGAAACGAAGCCTTTATCAGAGATACTTGCTATAAAAATTCTTCAGTTTTCTGGTGTCCTAATTTTGGTTGTATTTTTTGTGCAAGAATCTTTTAAATTTATTTTGTAGTGCTCTATATTCTTACTTGTTCCTAAAGTCTTTGTTTATTCATAGATCTTACATGTAAACTCTTCCATGCTTTCCTAGTTTGCTTATGACATCATCCTTTATGTTCAAATCATGTACCCATTTTGACCTTATCTTGGTATATGGTGTGAGATACTGTATTTCAGCCATACTGTTTTCCAGGAGATTTGGTCAAGTAATATTTTTGTTCTGAAAGTTTGGATCTTTGAATTGGAAAGATCTTTAGAAAAAAGAGGAAGAACAGATTTGAGAGCAGGAAAAACCAAAGGTCGAGTTAAAAACCTATTACAGTACTCTAGGTAAGGCTCAATTAGGGCCCAACGCAGGACAGTGTCCCAATCCACGAAAAGAGAATAAATGTGGATGAAATTTCTGAGTTCAAATTGATAGGAAATGGTTGCTGATTTGATTGATACATTGCATTTGAGTGTTATCATACGGAGAAAATGAAGAACAAAGTCAAAATCATATTCTGTTGCTAGGCACTGGCTTCTCTTTCTAGGTACAAATGACCCGAGCCAAGAGCACAGTAGGTCTTGGGTAAGTCTGAAGGAAAAATCATTACAATTGAGATCCCCTGCCTGATTTACATTTCGCACATGCCCTGATTGGAAACAAAGGTACAGAGAAGAGGGGTAAAACACCTGACTACCTCACCGATAGAGCTAGTTTTCAGTGACACATAGAATATATCTTATAGGATGGACAAAGTTACCAGACTAACTCAACTGAGTCCAAGAAAGTTCTCTGGAGCCTTGTTTATCTTCCAGGAGTGTACTATACATTCTCCCATACTTTCCCAAATAATGCTCTATGAATCAATCTCATAAAGCACTGGCCTGCTTTGAAAAGTATGCACTTACACTGACCTCATCTGAATCATTTTTTTCTTTTTTCTTTCCTTAGATGTAGGTTTGTTCAGAATGTCCAGAACATATCCAGGATGTGGGGCCTCTAGCAAATTCCTCCATTGCCACACCCCTTATCCCTGCCATTATGGTCCAGACATATTGTAAGAAACCAATTTGATAGTTGTAGCTTGCCTATCAGAATAAAAAAAAAATTAAAATAAACTCAAATTGTTAATTCAAATATCTCATCCTGACCTACTCCGTAATATGCTTAACTTGAGTGAAGAATTAAAGGAACTCAATTGACTTTTTCTTTTTGTCTTTAAGGAAATCTTAAAATGAATGCATAAAAGTGAACCTTTTCTTTTTTATGGGGTGGGGAACAAATGAAAAGAAATTGGCTTATTTCTGTAAGCATAAGATTATAATTTGCTTTTTAGGAATATCTATAACTCAGGCCAGAAGGTGCTGTTAATAAAATGTCTGTTCAAATACACATGGCCTAAAAGACTTAGCAATCCCCCAGAATATGAACAATTAGCTCCTTTCCCATAGGTAATCTCAAGCTCAGTAAGCATGAAATTCCAGGGCATGGTGTAGTAAGCAAAGTACTCTAGGTTCCTCATCCCTTTGGCGCTTTCTCACACATTGCAGAAACTAAAGTCAGCTTAAATATTTTACATTCTTTTCTTGAGAAATTCACTTTGATTCAATTCTTTTCACATCTCTTTTCACATCGCCTCCAAATCTTGGCTTCCCTGGCTCTCATTTAGACTCATCTCAAATCCAACCTTTTGTAAGAACCCTTTCCTGGAAAATCCACTACTAGTGTCTTTTTTGATATTGCCTTCCATTTACAATGCACATGTCTTGTGCGTACATACTCATTTCCATGTTTTCTTCTACTGCCCTCTATCACTGTTTGGTTGTGTTTTTTGGCTCTGACTCTATTTTCCTCTCTCTCTCTCTCTCTCTCTCTCTCTCTCTCTCTCTCTCTCTCTTTCTCTCTCTCTGTCTCATACTACGTGCCTTTTCATTAAACTGCATTTTGTTATCTGAGAGTCCATCCCTTAGATTATTATTTTAAAAAAAGATCTCATTAAAAATGTAAATACTGTTGAGAAAGTAAACTGCACTGTTAGGCTATTACTTATTTTTCTTTAGTAATAGTATACCTTTTGGGTAGTAGAGACTTTTATATCTGGAAGACTATTCATAGATAATACCTAATCCACTGCCCTCATTTTACAGCTTGGTTCAAATTAGTGCAAAATATGAATCCTGGGAAGTGGTAACATTATTTGAATCTACTAGGCAGGTTTCCATTGAGCTAAAATAAATTACTATCTTTTACATAATTCAAGCTTCAATAGTATGAATTTAAGTACATTCAATAACTTCACAGAATTCATTATTCACACTTATCAGAACCTTTCCTATGGTGAAGGAAACTGATGATCAGAGATTGGAAGTGACTGGCCCAAAGTCTTACAGCCACAAAATCAGACCCTACACAAGAAATCAAGGTCTTCACTCAAATTCCAGGTCTCTTATTTAACACTCTTTGCTCTTTTCCTAGAAAATCTCTGGAATCAATATGTCGAAAGAATTAGGGGTTTAAAGGGATCAGAGAGACAGGGGTAGCAACATTAGAGTCAACATTACAGAGAGTTGAATGGGAGAGACATAGTGAAATATAGCTGTAGACAATGAGAGTATTACATATTTGATAGCTTGGGATGGGCTTTGTCAAACATGGGGAAGGGAAATGCAAGATAGTATTATAGGATACATAAAACAATTTTGTTAAATTATAATTTTTTGTAACTTAGCATTGAGCACATATTTCTATTACCAAACTACTCACTTTGTTCCTTTCTCCCTACCAAAAAAAGAAGCAGTAATGTTGGTTTTATATTCCTAATGTATGGGTCGATATAGACTTTCTTAAAATCCAGTGCAGTAATAGTTTTCATTGAGAGATACTAGATTCTACCTTTTATTTCCAGGTATCTTGCTGAGACTTCAATGTACAGTCTATTTGCTCATTTCACCAAATTCTATTCTAGCTTTTGAACCATTCTTGTTGTATAGGTCATGGCCATGTAGCTGTTATAAGCATAGGTCTGTCCTAGCAGTGCCTGTTTTCTATAAAGGAGTCATCTTTGGTTCTTTCACATTCCCATCAAATTGATGCCTTGAGACTAAATTATTATTTCTAAAGGGCACTGAGATTTTCAGATGAAAGTTAATATAGAAGTGCCAACTTTCCTTTAATGGCTGCTTGTCATGATTGGATTGTACACAGCACCCTATCTGTGCTTTGTTTATGTCTGATTTAATAGGCAATTACATTGACATTTTGATGGACTTTTTTTAGTACTTGAGGTTATTAAATTCAGTGCTTCAGATTATTACAGTCAAAGAAATGCAATTAAAAACAACCTTTTTGATCATACGTTAGTTGTACGTTTTTAGTTTGTAAATTACATGGAAAGAAAATCAGAGAAAAATTAATCATTTGAGGTCAGTTGGAATAAACATGCCCTTTAAATCCCCTATCACCAGAGCCTAGCAAGTGCTGTTGCAAATTATTCAAATGAAGTTATCATTGATTTTAATGAAAATCTACTTGTTTTTGAACATAGTCATTCTGACTTGACAAGACAAAGACAGAAACATTTTGGATAAATACTTTAGCTAGGGGTAACTACATGTACTTTTTTCCCTCTTCTCAGAGTTATGAGAGGGAAACAAATTTAAGAGTACATTGAATTTTATTATTAAAAGTTGTCTTTTCCTGACAAAATAAATTATAGTCATTAATACAATGGTATTTTACTGTACTGTAAGAAATAAAAAAAATGTGAATATTCTTGATAAACATTTGAAGAAACTTATGAACTGATGTGGAATAAATTAAGCAGAACCACAAAAACAACATGAAAAAGTTACTATGAAGGAAAATAAAAGACATTTTAAAAAATGAAAATACAAAACTTTCAATTACAATCACCAACTCGTCTATGAAAAAGAGATCTAAGAATGTGACTCTCTTGCTTCTTTGCAGAGGTGTGGAACTATCATATGTACAACACTACATATATATCAGATTTGGTGGCTGTCTTGTTAGTTTGGCTCAATTGCTTCTTATTCTGGGATGAGTCTGGATAGAGATGGACAGATATATTGGAAAATAAGAGTAAAATACAAACAGAAATCACATAAAAATTAAGGCAAAATTAACATCATCAACAATTGAATTTTTCACTACTAATGTTAGCCTGCCTTTTCTTGAAACATAAACCTGTTCAAAAGACTAAATGTTATGTATTCAAAATAATCAGAATAGTTATGGACATCATATCAAGTTACTTTAAAATCATAGAATCTTAGGGCACAAGATAATTTTCATAGTAATTAAGCTCAACTGGAGTAGCAGTTAAGGCAATGGACTTGAAATCAGAAGGTACTGGGTTCAAATTCTACTTCAGACACTTAATAGTCATGGTTCTAGTTTAACAATAAAACCCCCATTGTGACACAGTGTCTTTATCCCTAAAATTATATTAGATTATATTGCTTCCAATTTATTTTCTAACTCTAAATCTATCATCCTTTGATTTTGTGATTTGCAGTCTAGTAACAACTTTAAATCAATAACAAGATTTTATGAAATACGTACTGTGTTAAAGACACTGTGCTAGGGCAGGACAGAAAGACAAAATGAAATATATACCCTTCATGAGGTAGCCTTTTCCAATTTCATATAGCCTTAGGATAGTGATTTTTTTTAAAAGTCCTTTATATTGAGCGAAAATTTGTCACCCTGTAATTCAAAAATTTAAATTAGAGACTGACAGAATTTTAGACATGGAATCAAGGGTTCCTTTGCCTTATCACAGAATTAAGGATTAGTTCCTTAGAGACTGGTACTTATGGCAATCTATAATCTGTTCCCAATCTACCTTCCCAAGCCCATTTTATTATTTCCCCCTTTTACACTGTCTATTCTAGCTAAACCAAATTTTTCACCTACCCATCTCCTCCCCCAATTCCTGCTCAGTCTTGTAATCATCTATTTCTGTGAATTCAGGCAGACTCATCTTTGTATCTGGAATGTACTACCTCTATATCTTTGTTCATTGAGATCTTTGCGTCTCTTCAAGGCTCAGTTTTCATGCCACCTTGTCCATAAAGCCTTTCCTTATTTTATGATAAAGGTTTCTTTTTAAGGTTTTGTCTTTATGACTATCATTTCCTTAAGATAGCTAATCACAAAACTAGCTGGGACTTGAAGAATTAAACTGACCTCAAATTTTATCTCTAGAGATTAACCTATTAGTGATAAGAGAATTTATGGCTTAGTTTTATTGTCTCTACTTAGGATAAGCATGCCAAGTAACTAGCTATAACTTTGACTTTAATTGGTTGTTGGCAAATTGCAGTATTAGTTCTAACATTAGAATAGTATCTTGCCATCTAGAAATAACAAAAAAAAAACAGTTTAACCTTAGTAAAGTTCTTATGTTTTCTGTTTCTCGTTTCTTTTTTAGCTCTTCATGTTTCACTTAATTCTTGTATTTGGAGGTAACTGTGTTTTTTTTTATCAATTCAGTTATGCTCTTTTAATTAGGAATGCTTGAAATCCTTTATTTTATTAAATTCAATTTTGATGGGCAGATGAATCTTGGTTGTAGCTCCTCTGCCTTCTAGTATTTCACAACCCAAGCATTCCAGTTCTTTAACATGTAAGCTGCCACATCCTGTGTAATCCTGACTGTAGATCCATGATATTTGAATAGTTTCTTTTTTGCTCCTTGCAGTACCCTTTCCCTGATCTATGAACTCTGGAATTTGGCTATGATGTTCCTGGGAGTTTTCATTTTTGGATCCTTTTTGGGCAGTGACCAGTGGATTCTTTCAATTTCTATTTTACCCTCTGATTCCAATATATCAGGGTAGTTGACTTTAATAATTTCTTGAATTATGTTGCCCAGAATTTTTATTTTTACTTTTGATTGTTACTTCCAGGTATTCCAATAATTTTTATAGTATCTCTCCTGAATTTATTTTCTAGGTCAGTTGTTTTTTCAGTGACAAATTTCACATTTTCTTCTACTTTTTTTTTGCTTTTTATGGTTTCTTGATTTCTCATAAAGTTCTTAGCTTCCACCTGCTCAATTCTGATTTTTAAAGAATTATTTTCTTTGCTTAGTTTTTTTTTTTTACATCCTTTTCCATTTGGCCAATTCTATTTTAGGGAGGTGTTTTTTTCCCTCAGTAAATTGCTTTGTATATCTTAGGAAAAGCTATCTTAGGAAAAATAGCATAGGAAATGCTATTGAACTTTTTTCATGAATCTCTCACATTAATCTCATTTCCTTCCCCAATTTTCTTCTATTACTCTAATTTTCATTTTTAAACCTCCTTAAGGAATTCTTTTTGGGCCTGGGAGCAAACTACATTTTTCTTTGAGGTTTCACATGTATCCATTTTGACACTATTTTCCTCTTCTGAGTTTATGGCTTGATCTTCCCTGTCACCATAGTAACTTTCTATATTAAAGTTTTTCTTTTTTTTAATTTTTGTTCATTTTTTCTACCTTTTTGTGCCTTGATTTTCTTTTATGTGAGAGTTCATCATTGGTCTTATACTCACCCAAGTTGTTGTTGTTGTTGTTTTTAATGCTGGGCCTCAGAGTCCTCCTGCTGACTTTCAATAGGCTTCTGCCTTGTACTGACACATGGGGCCTTCCCCTAGATATGGTATTTAGCTTATGGCCTGCCCCAGGGCTGGGGCCTTGCATGGCTGGCCCCAGGGGCTGGATATTGCTATTGGCTATCCGTAGGGGCTTCACTACTGGTCAGAAATGGGGTCAAGTACTGGCTAATGGCTTGTGATGGTGGGGGGGGTCATTGGCATGGGGACTTGATGAGATTCACAGACTGTTCACTTGTGAGGGGGTTTCTGGTTTGTAGAAGGGTGGGGCCTGTCTGATGGATTGCACCAGACTTGGAGCCTTGCTTTAGGCCCTCTGCTGTGAGGCTGGCTGCTACTGTTGCTTGTTTACTCCCTTCCCACCTCAGTAAGAAACACCTTTCCTGCTTTTCTGGTAAGCTGCTTGCCTGTTCCTAGATCAATTCTGAGGTACTTTTCTAGTTGTTTCGGAATGCATTTTGGAGGTCTTGAGAAGGTTCCTTCCTAGTTTTACCACTTTGGCACTGTAAGTCATTTTTTTTCTCATTTTTATATTGCCTTTGTTAAATCCTTTCTTCTGCCCTCAGGACATTTTTCATTACTGCCTACTTGTGTTCATGTTTCCTTCTCCTATTAAACTTCAGGGTAAAGACCCTACTCCTGTGACTCTGGGCCTTCAGATGTGTACATGCTCCACTAGCCCATTCTAGCCTGATCTCAGGCCAATCATCTCACTTCCCAGCCATCTCCATTTCCTTGCTACCAAGAAACTCCTCCTACTCATCTCTAGATTTCTAACTCTAACTCGGGAAATGAAAATCAAATCGAAGCAAACATTCCTGCAAATGACATTTCAATAATTTCTTTTATGAACCCATTAATCATGTTTAAATATATAACTTTAATATGAGAAACTGTCTTGTTTGCTTAAACCTCAAGTGCTTAATGAAGTGCTTGACACATATGAATGAATGATTTCTTTTTATTCCTTCATTCATTTCTTTTCTCCCAGAAGACAGAACTAGAAGCAATGTCTAGATATTGTAAAAAGCTAAATTTAGGATTTCAGTAGACAAATAGTCTTACATTCAGAACTCATCAAAAATGGAATGACCTGTCTCAGGAGAAACTGTGTCCGTCTTTATTGGAAGCCTGCATACAGAGTCTAGCTGACCATTTGTCAGATATCCTGCAATAATATTACTGTTGTGGTTTTTCTTTTTTCAAGTATAAGTTAGATTAGGTGGTCTGTGAGGTCTCTTCTTCCCTCTAAAATTTTATGATTCTATGATTCCCATATTAAACTCTCACTCCAACCAATATATAAAGTTCAAAAATCATTAACTCATAGTCATAGTTTACATTAGAGTATACACAGACAGAGGGTATGAATATAAGTTGACTTTGATGTAAAGACATAAAAACTTAGGGGTGAAAAAAAGGATTGTACTGGGAGAAGAGGGAAAGAAGAGGCAGAATTGGGTAAGTTGAATTGCCTGAAGAGGAATAAAAGACCTATCAAAGTAGATGGAATGAAAGGAGAGGATGACCATTGTTTTTACCTTATTCACATTGAATTTGATTCAAACAGGGAATAACACACACATCCAGTTAATTATAGAAAGTTATATTACCTTAATGGAAGTAGGAGGGGAAATAATAAAGAAAAAGGGGAGGATTGAGAGAAGGGATGGCATATTGAAGGAGGTAGTGGTCAGAAGCAAAACTACCATGAGGATGGACAGATGGAAAGGAGAGGGAAAAGTATAAAAGGGGAAAAATAGGGTAGAGAGAAATACACATGTGCTCCTTCAGTGTAGTAGGTGAGGAGACCATGAACATAGACTTCCATATATATCAGTGATATTAATATACTACTTATCATGTACTAGAGGAAGAGAAAGGAAGGGAATACAATTTTTTAGCATCTACTAAATTGAAGACACTGTGTTAATGTCTTTGCAAATATCATCTCATTTGATCCTCACAACAACTCTGCCAGGTAGGTGCTATTATTACTCCCATTTTACAACTGAGGAAACTGAGGTGAAGAGAACTTATTTAATTTGACCAGGACCACATGACTGGTAATTGCCTGTAGGTAGATTTGAACTGGAGTTTTCCTGACCCTAGACCCAGTACTCGATCTACTGCATCACCTGCCTGCCTTTAAGTGCTAAATAGATTCTTGAGTTATTCATTAATTGATAAATGAACTTGAAAGATAACAGATGCAGTCCAGTCAAAATTTGAAGGCATTGTCCTGCCTCAGTGGAGGGAGATGATCTAGAAGGATTTATAGCACTGCTTTGGGAATTACAAAGACTGAGGTTCCAAACCCTTCTCTGACACCACCTGGCTAAGTAACCTTAAAGGAATCACTTAGCCTCTCATAAACTCTTTTATGTGTCACATGAGTACAAAAACAGGATCAATTTCACTTCCTTTAATTAAATATCTGTCATACATCTGTATTTATTTAGATGTCTATCTATTTGTTGTTGTTGTTGAGTCATTTTAGTTGGGTCCAACTGTTGGTGACTTCATTTGGGGTTTTCTTAGGAAAGATACCGAAGTGGCTTGCCATGTCTGTCTCCAGCTCGTTTTACATGTGAGGAAACTGAAGGAAACAGAGTTAAGCACCCCTGGTGAGGGTCATACAGATAATAAGAGTATGAGGCTGGGTTTGAATTCATGAATATGAGTCTTCTTGACTCCAAGACCTGTGCTCTATCCACTGAGCCACCTAGCTGCCCATAGATATCTATCCCTATATCTATATTGATAGATAGGTAGATATACCTATATATATATATATATATACATATATATATATATATATATATATAAATTTTTATACTGACATGTCTCTAGATAGATACCTATCTATACATATATCTACTTAGATTATCACTTGAAGGATAAACATACTGCCTCTTGCCCTACACACACACATTTCAGGAAATGTGTTAGATTTGGGGGCATAAAACACAACAAAAATAAGAATGTTCTTGCCCTCAAAGAACTGATATTCTGCTGGAAAAGGAAATTCTACTTAATTTTATCTCATAAAGTTTTTTTTGTTTGTTTAATTGAGTAGCTTAAGGGAGGGTAGTGTAGTGAAAAAGACACTGAGCATCAGAGGCTCCATGTAAAATCCTGATTTTTTCTCCCACTTACCTTTTTAATCTGAGACAAGAAACTTCTCTCTAGGCCTCACAGCTTTCTCATTTGCAGAGAAAGAGAGAGAAAGAGAGAGAGAGAGAGAGAGAGAGAGAGAGAGAGAGAGAGAGAGAGAGAGAGAAAGAGACAAAGAGACAGAGAGACAGAGAGACAGAGAGACAGAGATAGAGAGACAGAGAGAGACCTGGATTAAATAAACCCAAAATCCCCTGTAGCTTTAAATCTATGAAAGCATTTTGGCAATAAGTATTACATAAATGAAAGGTCTCTTTAATACTCCATCAATAACCCTTGAATATAAAAAGAGATTTAATTTTATTTTTATCGTAAGTATAAAGTTGTAACAAAATTTTGGCATGTAAAGACACCCTTTTTCTTCACTAGACTGTGAATCAAGGAGGTATAGCAATGCACATTTCACCCATTGAAATCTCTTGTTAAATTAAAAAAAAAGCGTATGTGTGAAATATGAGTCTTTTACTAAACAAATGGCTTCTTAATGTAATAGATATCAATAGCGAAAGAGTTGAGTTCACTTCCTTCAGTCTAAATCGTAAAATGCCAAAATCTCCTTGTTTCATGACCAGGTTTTCAACATTTTTTTCTTCCTAATTTGTGGAAACAACAACAGATCAACTGCTTTGAAAGAACTTGAACCTTGAAACCTGTGAATACCTCTCTGGGAAAGCATTAAGATCTGTAGGTGTAATCACTTTTAGGGAAAAAAATAATGTGTATATTCTTATTTACATACAAACATACACACACATATTTCCATAATAACTCAAGGTACAACCTTATTGAGACTTGTATAATTAAGCAAAATATTATGTCCTTGATTATCAAAAAACATGGCAATTTATTAGAAAATTATTTGTGGGGTTACTATCTACATAAGGGGATTCATTGTCAGTGCATGAACAGCTCTCCAGTATTTTCTTCTTTTAGTTGGTAGTATATTTTTTTTGTCTTTTAATTTATTTTTTAATATGTTTGGTTTTCAGCATTGATTTTCACAGGCATTTGAATTACAAATATTCTCCCCATTTCCTCCCCCCCCACTCCAAGATGGCATACACTCTGGTTGCCCTGTTCCCCAGTCTGCCCTCCCCTCCGTCACCCCATTCCCCTCCCATCCCCCTT